>CBMN010037358.1:56-15615 GCA_000582825.1 Hordeum pubiflorum
TATTCACCCCCTCCCCCCTCTAGTCAACCATATCGATCCTTTCAATTAGCTATCGTGGATTTGCTATGTTGGATATGTTGAACTATATTGGATATGTTGAACTATCTTTATTTTGATGTGTGATGCATATTATTTCGGATTTTTTTTATTTCCATATTGTGTTGTGTCGCACTATGATATATATTGGATGGTCTAGCTTTTGTAGGAAACAAAATCTATTTTGCAGGGGGTAGACCCCTACCGCCAGAGACTCTGGCGGTAGGGTTGCACACCCTACCGTAAGAAAAGTAGCATATCCAGGTATATTGTGTATACCCTATCGCCAACTTAACCGGCGGTAGGGTTCTTCTAGCTACCTCCGCCCGCTCTGGCGGTAGGCTTTCTGTGGCCACGTCAGCAAGGGCTGACGGTCGTTAGCCTCCGCCGTCCACCCTATCGCCAGGATCAACAACGGTAGGCAGCGCAACTTTACTGCCGGCTTTCCTGATGGTAGAAAAAGGATCAGGTTCTGAATTTTTTTCAAACCGAGTTATATCCCACTAAACTTTCCAAAAAGATTAAAGCACCAAATTTTGCCCACCGAGGCTGCACAGAGATAGTAGTATCCTGGTTGGTAGTACCCCTAGTATGCATAGCATTTGCCATTTCGCAAAAGAAAAGTACTATGTATAGCATTTGCCTCTTGATTTGCCTTCATCATCATGGGTGGCAGCGGCACGCAGGGAGCGGCGGATGACTGGACGAAACGAAACGACTGATGCGAGACGAAAGAAGCTTTGCCGGATGAAATCAAGGAGAGCAGAGCAGAGCAGGGATGGCATGCTGCAAAGCAGAGGGCGAAGGAATCAGTGCTCGATCGATCATATCATATCGGATCACATCACGTCCAGCCCCTCACTTGTCACCGCCAGTACGGACAACTCATGTTCACAGTGCCGCAGCAGCAGCGCTGCACGCCTGCACCACACTCTTCCTTCAGCTCGACTCTTCCTCCTGAAGAAGAGGATAGGAGAGGTCGACGGCGGGCCCCACAAGGGGGACAAGCCCACGAAACTGTAATAAATGCCCACGTCACCTAGATCATGTACCGCTGGTTTTCATCTCATTTAAAAAATAAAATAGGAGCGCTACAACTACTAGATTGCTGTGGTTTTAAGCAAATTAACAATCCTCTAGAAAATAACATGTCATTGTTGTGTTGCATTCGCATGTAAATGTGGTTTCGACTTCCTTGCCACTCCGGTGCCTTGCGAGAAACTCCACTGCTACTCAACGGAGACATTTGCAAGAGAAATGGAATGAAAAATTGTGAGCCGGAATCTTGGCACGTATGGCACATTCACCGGGCCAGAGAATCCTAAGACATGGAGAGTCGGGCTAACCAGAGACCCCCTCCTTAATTAGTAGTACTAATATTGGTACTCCGTACTAATTAATCGTAGTTAGTAGCTGTGGGGTGGACTAATGGCCCGCGCCACCGCTAGCCAATGGCCTATCTATAACTGCTCCACCGCTTCGGTAGACCAACAAAACCACCGAAGGGGAGCCGAGAGCGGCGAGCCACTGGACGCTAGCACTGCCATCCTCCGCTCGCTAGCTCTCCGGGCGGCGGGATGAAGCAGCCGGCGGCGAGCCCGGGGCGCGGGGAGAAGCCGCAGCAGCAGCAGCTGCCGGCGCCGCCGGGGCTGGCGCGGCTGCTGCTCAGCAAGAGCCGGCGCGGGGCGCGGTCGCGCCGCGCGCCGGCCACGTCGCCCATGTTCGTGTCCCGCGGCCGGAGCCGCGCGGCTGCGGCGGCGGCGGGGGCGGACGGGGAGCCGTCGTCGCCCAAGGTCACCTGCATTGGTCAGGTGCGGATGCGCAAGGGGAAGAAGGGCGGCAAGAAGGGGCCCACGGCGGCGCCCCCGCCGCCGCCGGCCAAGGAGGAGAAGGCCAGGGGCTACTGCCGGTGCCTCAAGAAGGCGTTCCTCTGCGGCGGGCTGTTCGACTTCGACCGCACGCGCCGGCGCAAGGGTCCCGCGCCGGAGGCGGAGCGGACCCGCCGGTCGCCCTGGGTGTTCAGCAGCAGGGACGTGGCCGTCGCCGCCGCGCCCAAGGCGCCGGATCCGTCCAGCGACCGCGCCGAGGAGGAGGGGGAGGAGGACGAGAAGCCGGTGGGGGCGTTCGGCTCGACGGAGAGAGACGAGAAGGCGGACGAGCCGGGGACCGACAGCGGTGGCAAGGAGGAGGAGGAGGAAGAGTGCGAGGATGGGGAGGCGGCGGAGCTCGCGTCGTCGGCGACCACCACGCCGCCCAAGAACGCTCTGCTCCTGATGCGCTGCCGCTCCGCGCCGCAGAACCGCTCGTCCCCGCTCACTTCCAGGTTCGCCGCCGGCGCCGCGCCGTCGCCCGTCCAGGAAGCGGCCGATTTTGCGGCGGAGTCGATCGCCGCGACGACACCTCGGGCATCTCCCTCCCCGCGCAAGCCAGACATGTTGTCGCCTTGGGCGTCCCCCTCTCCGCGCAAGCCGGACATGGTGTCACCATGGGCGTCTCCGTCCCCGCGCAAGCCGGGCATGCCGCTGTCACCTCGGGCGTCTCCCTCCCCGCGCAAGCCGGACATGATCCAGCCACCACGGGCGTCGCCCTCTCCGCGCAAGCCGGACATGGTGTCCGCGGAAAGCGACGACGAGGACGAGAAGCGGCAAGAACCGGCGGCATCGACGCAGGAGCAGGAGGAGAAGCCGCACGAACAAGAGCACGATGCCGACGACGACGAGGATGAGGAGGAGGAAGACGAAGCGGAGGAGATGAGGTGCTCGTCGGCGCGTCCGCTGGTGCTGCAGAGGTGCAAGTCGGAGCCGGCGACGACCGCGGCGGCGAAGATGGCGGCCGGGGCGGGGGGCGAGGGGGCGCCGTCCGGCTGCTTCTGGACCAACGGCGGGAGCAGCGGGCGGCGGAGTCACGCGCCGCAGATGTCGCCGGCGGGCGCCGCTCCGGTGGCCTTGACCGGTCACTGAGCGAGTAGGTGGGGACCCCTAGCCGTCTCCCGTATACCAGTAGTAGTATTTTCATTTTGCTGCGGTCGCTGTCGATTAAATCTAGCACGGTAAAAAAAAGCTGTAATTCCCCATTCCCATTTCTCCACTCCATCCTGATCCATCCATGCCGCTCGGCCAAGACGATGCCTGTAAAAAGATTTACGTACCTAGTCACGCTGTAAATCTTCTCCTGCTGCCACTAGTACTACCACTGCTTGCTTATATACGATTCGCCGGTTAATCCAATCCAACCCATCTCTGGTGCCACTGTGCCAGTACCAGTACGAGTACTATACAAGTAATCAGGGGTAGTACCTGTACTATACAGAGCGTATACTGTTAAGTAGTACTACTTCTGTATGATTTAACAGTGCCATGAATGAGCTTGTCCTTGCGAATAATAAACACAACTTGCACGCCTGCTTCACTCCAGCGTGCATGCAAACTTTTTACCCCTCGCCCACTCCAGCGGCAGACGTACGTAGCCGTACTAGCTAGGAGTTACTGGTGGTAACCGTGCCTGTGTTTGGACGGCTGCAGAGATAACAGCGAGGTAGATTCCGGGCAGCAGCGATCACTTTCGCGCCCCTGTTCGCAGCATCCGTCTCGTTTTCGTGAGAGCTACAGCATACAGCGAGCTCCTCGTAGTCGCAGGGCGAAAGAATCCGTGACCGCGACGCTTCTGAGTTCTGATCCGATCCATCATCCATGCCACGTTGCATTGCATTACGTTGCACGAGAAGCCTGTGATCTGAACCAACCACGGTAAGAAAAGGAAAAAGGATCAGAGGAGTTGATGAGAGGTTTGACCTGGGAACATGGCGTGAGAGCCGACTAAAAACACTCGTAGTGCGGCGGAGCGACCGACCGTGCGTCGTGCGCACGTGCGTGGGAGGGCGCACTGGTTGACCTGCAGACGCTGCAGGTCAGTGGGTGTGTACGTATGTATGAGAGGGCGTAAATAGTCTACCTTTTGTTTTAGATTATTCTGTATCGTACTACTAGTGTGCTCACAGTGTGGCGGCACGAGAGGCGGCAAGTCTCGAGATCCGCAAGTGCTGTTCATCATGATCGGGTTTTCTTTGGAAACAGCGGCTTTGCCCGAAAACAACACCATCCAGCACGAATAACCAGCACAGAACCTTTTTTTTTTTTTGCGGGATCAGCACAGAACCATCCCATGGGAGACCTGCAGTACGGCAGTAGTGTAGGATCATGCGAAGTGATGCACTTGCATTACTCGGCTTGCCTTCGCCTCTCATCTCTACCCTGTTGTCATATTGTTGTTTTAGCCTGTGGATCTTTTTACCGTGTACTCGTGGAAGTACTCACGGTGCAAGTCCGTACTGACGCCTGGTGTCGTCACAACTTTAGTGGGGATTATAATTGCTCATCAGTCCGTTTCTAAAAAAAAATTGCTCATCAGTACCGATCTCCATAGATCACAAGGCGAGGAGGGCACTGCTTGGAGGACCAAATTTTGGCAATGCACGTACTTCATCATGGTCAGATGACAGGAGCGAACACTGCTTAGACAAGACCAATTTACAACTTACCACAGGTGACGAGTCGACGCAAGTATACGCACAAAACCACAATGTACTTAGTACAGTACAAAAATTGGCAGCAGAACTCTCCAGGATATCGCAACAGGCAGGTTTACAGTTTTAACAAAGCAAACTGGTTAATGCACAGGCCTGCTCCTGTGACACCAGTACCGAGATAGTAGAAAAGATCATGCTTACCATCAGATCAGAGGCGCGGCCATGGAACATCGGTTGCCTTGTTGGCATGAGTAAATCAAATCAACCCGCTGAAGCATGCATGCCACAGCTCTTGGTTCTCAATTGAGGTTATGCCGGCATCAGAACTCCGAAGAAATACAACACCTGGCAGGCACTTCTCATGCTTGGCAAAGCGCAGATGAACCAACAGCACCAAAGTAACACTGAAGGGCTCTGTTTATTGACCGCCACTTCAGAAATAATAATTTATTCTCCTTCGAACATCAAGGTAACGAACGTCTAAATTAGCGCCTCAAACCCTAAATACAATGATGGTACACACAAACATCCACATGTATAGTCATCTAGGATGGCCTCCCTATTCCCCCTTATGTCCAGTAAAGAAGGTCAAAAAATGTACAAACTGCTCCAGTAGCAACATTAAAGCCTTGATCCCCCAGTCAGAAAATTTTCTATACCAACCTGGCAGCAATAGGAATACGTAAGTGACCTCTAATAATTACATGAACAGGTAAATAAATATATGGATGAACACATGTTAAATAATTTAGTTGAAAAAACTCCATGTCATGGTAAAAAAATTAGTTAAAAAAAACTTCATGAATTCCTATGCTATTTTACCCTATGGCTTCACCGCTAGATCCTCAACGATACATTAACATAACAAAGAAGAGAGATTCTTGTGACAGTTTTGCCACTCGGTCAAATATTAGCTTTGTCAGACAATCCAAGGTTTAAAAAAAAACGGACTGTCTCTTCCGCTAGCCAATCTAGCAGCTAAATTTTAAAAATCAAGGGAATAAAACCTAACATGCTAACTAATGGAAGTTCAGAAGCAAACCGAAGCATAAAGAATCTTTAAAACATATTTATCCACTTCATTTTGCAGAACTAACAAGAACTGGTAGCAAACTTTTGTTTTACTTATCGTGCTTTACTTTGGAAAACTAACAAGAATTGGCGGCAGACTTTGGTTCTGCTTATCATGCTTTACTTTGGAACTTCTATTTTCTATCTGGACTACGTTGCATGCCATTCTGAAGTCAGAGATGCAGAAATATCTTCCATGCCATGTTTTGTCTTCTAAGAACATGCTTAGTTACAAAGTAACCACTTGAATCCCAAAAAAACAAAGTGCAAGGACTGCCTGTCGAAAGAAGTTGGACACTACAGAAATAGATGTGATTGATTGGTTAAGCTCACCATCAGAGTCCTGTGTGCAGATCCCCATGGAACACTTGGAAGCTTGTAGACCAGGTGAGGCAACACGGCATCTATGTTTGTGTTTCTCTTTACATCAACCAGAAGAACCTCATAAACTTCGGTAAAAATCAGGATTTCTGGAAGGCAGCCTTGCCAAATTAATGCAAACTCAGCTATCCCATTTAAATGTCCAATCTACTCAGAGTCAGAATCTATTGATAAACAAAGTCGAGGCCTGACCGACCGAGACCGAGGCTGGCGGGGATGAGAAAATATATTATCAATCCTTCTTGGATTTAAATTAGGTCCATCATCTCTGTCATTGTTTGTGCTTGGAAGCACAGAAGCTGCAAAATTAGGAGCTTAAACAATTGAATTGGTATACAGAGCAACAAATATTAGCAGGCAAAAGGGTCAGAAGATTAAAAATCTCAAAATGCAGTTCAATTCATGATACAAAAGGTTTAAACGGACTGTAACTTATTTCTTTACAACCCCGATCAACATCCAACTGATATTTTCCTATCAGATGAACATATACATTGCAGATCACTATTTCACACTAAGCATCTGTAGAGGTTTTTTTTTGTGTGTGTGAGGGGGGGGTATAACTTCGAAATTAAGCATAACTAGACTAGTAGGAACATAAACCCTCTCTTAAGAAAGTAGGATTACTTTATTTTCCCTACGGGAAGAACTTTTGGCGTATCTCTAAGGACAAATAAGAAAGTAGGACAAAGGACAGCTGTTTCTAAGGCGTGTTACTTGTAAGATCAGATTTAAAGTAACCATTTAGTAGTTTTCTTATTTGCACCAGCATACAAGGAAACCTGAATACACAAAAGGGAGACAAACCTGCATCAATTAATGGTTCCACTCCTGTGCCATTTGACTGAATTTGTTCTTGCAAATTTAAACCATTAGCAGCTGCAGGCTCTTCATTACCACCTCCACCAGCTGCGAGCGTAAGAGAGATCCAATCATCAGACTGAACCCCATTTGATGCATTTACCCGCTCACTTGGTTCTTTCTGAAGGGGAACAGAAGAAGGCTGACTTGGAAGAAAAATTTGCAAAGAAGGATCGTCGCCACCGAAAGCCAATGGGTTATCAACCAAACTTCCATGCATTTCATTATTACTGCGGTAAACTGGAAGATCATGAGCTACAGAAGCGTCCTCTATGCCAACATTACAATCAAGGGAATAGTCGTTTGGTGCAATGCTAAAGGAATTGTGCGAACCAACATAAGTATCGGCGGCGCCATCCCCGAAAAACTGGTAACCTTGCTCCGGTTGGGAATAGGGCATTTGCCAATTAGTCATCTCAAAATCATCAGCATTGTTGCTTAATAAACCAAGGCCACTCGTACCAACACCAGCATCTTCCTGGTATCTTCCAGTAAATCCAGCACCACTAGTGGCAAAAGGAAAACCACTGTCATTTGCAGTAGTATTGTCGTAGACAGTTGGTGGGCAAACAATTGTGTCATTCTCTTCATCAGAATCACTAAGAACAATGACATCTCCAGCACTAAGTTGTTGTTGTGATGTATCCTCTGTATTATATGTTTGGCGAAAATTGAGAGGAAAACTTTCAAACTCATGACCATTGTTCAATGATAAATCAATATGCATACTGCCCTCTTGGTTCACACTTGTGTCTTCCCCATCTCTATAACTCCCAGTGGGACTACTGCTCATAGGGAAAGTGTTTGGAGTTCGGAAAGTAATATTGTTCTGGGTGATATTTCCTACCACAGAAGGCTTCTTGTCATCTGCTTTGTTACTAACTTCCCAAATTCCATTTTTTCTCTTGATTCCAATTTTTAAACTCTTATGGCTATCAGAAGTACCTTCTATCTTGAGTTCATTAAAATTTTCAACACCAGGTTTGGTATCTTCCTTCGAGATACAGAGCGTGCCATCAGGCATATGCCACTGAGATAAGTTCCTAGTTGGTACATCACCCTTTACACGCCAAGATCCATCTGGCTTAATATCAATCTCATTGACATCTTCACTACAATCACGCAACTGCATCATAAAGAAAAAAGAATAAACAAAAGCAATAAAATCCAACAAGAAGAAAAATCCGAAGGTATGATGAAGACCTACCAGAGAAGTAATCCGGTTGAAGTAAGGATCAATCATCAAATTCTCAAGAGAGTAGTTCTTTAAACATATTGGACACTGCCACTGCAGAAATGCAAGAAGAGAGCAATCAGAGAGACTATATAAGACGTACCAAACCAAATTTATGCCACAATATGGGCTGCCACCTTGCAGAAAATCACTAAACATGGACGAACATCAGTCTATATTTACTTGACTTCCTGGATGCACACACACAAGTGTTGATGTACACATATAAGCGCAAAATCTAACCTTGCGTGACCGCTGATTCAGTTCCACGAAGGTGTTGAGATCAAAACAGCCCATGTGAATGCAAGGCTTGAACCTTCCAGCGGTCTTCATTCTGGATCCACTATTCTGAAAATATATATTAGAATCGTTAGATTGGTTTCAAATCTTGCATACGACACAAGAAATATTTGGCCGTCCACGATTAAGCACTACAACGTACAACGTAGGTGCTTAGGGGAGGTGCTTAGAAAAATAAACCAGTTTTTCTTAAGCACCGGTTCTTATTTGTAGAGGATAGACACTTAGTTAAGCACCCCTCCTATACAGATAAGCACTGGTGCTTGAGAAGAACTTGGTTTATTTTACTAAGCGCCTTGCATTGTACTTTGTACAAGGCCTAACTGAGCAAGGAATATTAGCAAACTGACAGCGTGTAATTACTAACCGCGAGGCATATTACAGGACTGACAAGTATATGCTGAGTCAGCCAAAGAATAACAATAACAGTTACACACACGAAAACTCACAGGGCAACGAAGGTTGACTGTAACAGATTCAGTAACCACTTCCAAATCACTGTCACTATCAGCGTTCTCTGCAGTATCTCCACCTCCGAGACAGCGCCGAACACGAGTAAGAGCATCCTCAAAAGACTCACCTTCAGCTTCCTTTGGAACTAAATTTAAAACCTGGATAGCAATGATAGTGTTAACAGAAAGGTAATGCAACAAGAAATTATGTAATATGTCAGAATGCAAATCAAGTGGTCTCAACTAGGAAGGTAATGAAACAACTCGTTCAAAATAAAAACATGTAGCACTACAAGATGCTAAAGCCAAAAGAAAAATTGTTCAAGAAAACCAGAAAATTTTAGTTTGGTAGAGTTGTTTTCACTGGACAAGTAACAATTTGCAAAGGTAATCCAATTTTTTCAGTGGCAAATGTTGGTAGTAATTAGGGGTCAAATCTGGCAGCTCAGCCACAACTGCCGCTCCCCAACCGGTGGCGCCACCCACGGCCGAGAGAAGGGCGCAGGTCCAGCTTTTGCGCACTCTTGGGATTGTTGGGACAAACCAGAGGATCACCTCCGCCGAGATGAAGGCGTACGACGACCTATTTGCTGCACCCATCCCGCTCACGGTGATCAAGGCCATCGCAGCATTGGTGGACCGGGAGATTCCTGTATGCTTGGCTACCACAACACAGGCCCTGCATGCACTGAGGCTGCACGCGTGCCATAGGCCGACCGTGCACCGTCCCGTCAATCATGTGTTCATGGATCACAACCCTAGGATCGTGGTTTGGAATGTGCGTGGCCTAAACGCACGTGCCCGTTGCACGGCCATTCGCTCATTGATTGCCACAACCTCCGCCTCCATTGTTTGCTTCCAAGAAACAAAAATGGCGTTGATTTGTTCGTCGGTTGTGCTTGATACTCTCGGCTCGGAGTTTGACGACTACACGTACCTGCCGGCCCAATTGCATGGAAGAGCAGGGCCGTGACTGTCACGGACCCATTGTTCACCATGAATACCCTCACGGCCAAGGTGACCACGAACATGGCCACGCCCTGGTGGCTGACAATTGTCTATGGCCCACAGGATGATGCGGACAAAATTGCATTCATGCAAGAGCTACGAGACATGCGCGCGGACTGCCCTGGACCATGGATGGTGTGTGGTGACTTCAACCTAATCCTCCGTGACGAGGACAAGAACAGGGGCAAACCGACGCATGATGGGTAGATTCCGCCGACTCGTCAACGACCTCGCTCTGAAGGAAATATACCTAAACGGACGGCGCTTCACGTGGTCGAACGAGCAATCCCCACCCACGCTTGTGCACTTGGACAGAGTGCTTTGCACTTCGGACTGGGAAGATGCGCATGCAGACTGCCATCTTCGCTGCCTTGCCTCCGTCGTGTCGGACCATAGCCCGCTACTGCTCGGCTGTTCGCCCACGCACAAGGCACGACGACGCTTCCACTTCGAAGACTACTGGCTCCGCTTGGCTGGGTTTCAGGACACGGTCGCCACGGCATGGGGCTCGGTGCACGACCCGGATCCCTTCCAACGCTTGATGCTGCGCCTTCAGGCAACAGCGCGTAAGCTTACCAGCTGGAGTGCCAAATCCACCGACTGCATCCGGGACAAGATGGCGATTTCCTGCGAGCTCATCTCACGTTTTGACAAGGCCCAAGAGGAACGCATGCTCTCGCCTCAGGAGGACTGGTTGCGGAAGCAGCTCGAGATCTCCTACCTTGGGCTGGCCTCCCTCGAGCGCACCATCGCTAGGCAGCGCTCCCGCATCACCACGCTCAAGGATGGCGACGCCAACACGGCCTTCTTCCATAGGCAATGCTCTTACCGCCGCCGGAAAAATCATGTGCATGCCCTCACCGTCGACGGCCACACCATCACGGATCAGGAAGAGATGGCACAAGCTGCGTTCTCGCACTTCGACCAACTTTTTGGCCGTCCTGCTGACCGCGAGTGCTCACTCAACCTGGACAACCTCATCGAGCCGTGCGACCTAACAAGTCTAGATGCGCCATTCAGCCATGAGGAAATATGGAACGCCGTCAAACTACTCCCGGCACGGAAAGCGCCCGGGCCGGACGGGTTTACGGCTGAATTCTTGAGAGCATGCTGGAGCATCATTCGACAAGACATCCTGGACACCTTCCAGCAGCTATACGAGCTCCGAGGCCGCGGCTTCAGCAAGCTTAACCAGGCGCTGCTGACCCTACTGCCAAAACGCGCCAACGCCAGCGAACTCCGCGACTACCGGCCGATTTGTTTGATACATCTCGTGGCCAAAATCTTCGCGAAGGTGCTATCGCTCCGGCTCGCCCCCAGACTAGGCGGCTTGGTCAGCCGCAATCAGAATGCGTTCATCCCCAACCGGAGTCTCCATGACAACTTCGTCTTGGTTAGGCAATCGCTCAAGCTGCTACTCCAGCTTAAGGCCCCGCGGATAATGTTGAAACTTGACCTCACACGGGCCTTTGACTCTATATCATGGCCGTTTCTCTTCGAAGTTCTCACCCAGTACGGATTTGGGACCCGGTTCCGAGAGTGGCTGGCAATCCTACTGGCGACTTCCAGCACCCGCGTCATGCTCAACGGTGAGCCCGGACCACCCATCTGGCTCCGATGTGGCCGGCGCCAGGGAGACCCGGTGTCCCCACAGCTCTTCGTGCTTGCCGTGGACACTCTCAGCCGCCTCATTCGACGTGCTCATGACTACAGCATACTACGCCCACTGCACCACTGACGCGACATCCCGGCGATTTCCCTCTACGCCGACGACGTCATGCTGTTCTGCCACGCCACGCAGGACGATGTGGCTGCCATTAAAGGGATCCTCACCCTGTTTGGCAGAGCAACTGGGCTCAGGGTCAACTACGCCAAGAGCTCAGCTACCATCCTACATGGCAACCCCGACACTACCGAGATGATCACTCAACTGGGATGCCCGGTGGTCGAGTTACCCATCACTTACCTCGGCATTCCGCTGACCGCCTAGCTACAACCCCTCGTCGATTCGGTGGCGGACAGGCTCCAAGCATGGAAAGCATGGCTCATGAACAAAGCGGGGCGACTCGCGCTGGTCAAGTCTGTACTGAGCGCAATCCCAATTCATCAGCTGCTCGCATTTGCCCCTCCCAAGAAGACCCTAAAGCAGCTCGAGAAAATACAACGTGGATTTCTCTGGGCCGGCCGCGCCACCGCCAACGGAGGGCACTGCCATGTCAACCGGCGCCAAACCTGTCGCCCTGTAGAATACGGTGGCCTTGGGATCCGCGACCTTGAGCGCACTGGACTTGCGCTTCGGCTGAGATGGATGTGGTTTGCCCGAACGGATGCTGACCGAGCATGGCAGGGACTGGACCTCCAATTCTCCAAGGAGAGAGCGATGTTCTTTGCATCGACCACTATGGTGCTCGGAGATGGACGGAATGCCCTTTTCTGGGAGGACCGATGGATACACGGGCAGTCAGCAAGAGAGCTCGCCCCCCTGTTATACCAGTGCATCCCCAAGAGGCGACGCAGGACGCGAACGGTGGCAGAGGGCCTCCATGGGAACACCTGGGCCCGAGACATCCAAGGGATCCTTGGGATACATGAGATTGGTCAGTACCTGATGCTGTAGCAGGCCATCCAGCACTTTGACCTCTCGGCTGAACCAGACCGGCTGCTATGGAGATGGACGGCCAGTGGCATATATACGGCGCAGTCTTGTTACGCCGCCACATTCCAAGGATCCACCCGTTGCCCTGCCTGGAAGCTCATCTGGAAGGGTTGGGCACCGCCCCACGTCAGATTCTTCCACTGGCTCACCAACAAAGACCGATGCTGGACGGCAGCACAACTTGCCCGACGCGGCCTGCAGCACCACCCCAAATGCCTCCTTTGCGACCAAGACCCCGAGACCATCCATCACCTGCTCCTGGCGTGCCCATTCGCCAAGCAAATCTGGCGCACCATCCTGGACTGGACGCACCTACCGGCGCAACCACCAGGTAACGAACCCACCATGCTGGACTGGTGGCAACGAGCGAAGGCACAAACCCCGCCCACACTCCACAAGGCGCTACAATCCATCACAATGCTTGTCCCTTGGATGATCTGGAAACAGCGGAATGAATGTTTCTTTGACAATGCAAGACCCTTGATAGATTCACTAGCTGATAGGATCAAAGTAGAGGTCAAATGTTGGGCACAAGCTGGGGCACAGGGGCTGAGGGTTGTGCTGCCTGCTTCCTGGGATGTCCATTGATGGGGCATAGGCCCTTGTAACCACCACCTCTTAGGAGGTTTGTACTCTTCCACCTTTTCAATGAAATGAAACACAAGCACTCCTTGTGTTTTCCCGGAAAAAAAAATTAACGGACAAGATAGTCTTTTAGATTGAGTTACATCAGTTTTTTTTACATTCTTTGGGTGTATCTTATTTATCCCCAATACATATGTAGCTCAATATTGTCAACGAGTTAGGATTCAGGTTACGAGGGTAAGGAAGCTAGGGCCACTGTCGCTAAAGACATGTTCCCAGACTTAGGGGGCCGATCCTTACCTCCCCGTGGGTGGCGTGGTGCGGATGCGGCGGTGGCTAGAGGTTTTGGATCAGTGTTAGGCTGATACCATGGAAGATAAATAGAGAGAAATTGGTGGTATTGTTGTTTATTGCCGAGTCTCGTGGGCGTATATATAGGGAGTACATGACCTTGTTGAAGTACAAGACAAGGTATAATAAATCCTATGTCATCTTATATTTTCTAAACAATCACGATACTCAACAAGGCCGACAGTAGAGCTTTTGCATTAGGGAGTGTGTGGTTAGGCTTAACATTGGCTTTTGGATTTTGGCTTATAAACCAAAAAGCACCTATTAATGTGCTTTTGGCTTTGGCTTTGGCTTTTGGCTTTTGACTGGTCACTCTCCAAGAAAACATACATTAGCGGTGTCTGACTATTTTGTTCTGCCTCACGTGAATTACTGTTCTCCTCTACTTGACTAGATATATTGAAGTGATCAGTGATTTTTTCTTGGCGGCTCCTCTCATCCACTAAGAAGTTTAAGAGCTTATTAAACTCTATGGTCTGCACAATTAAAATCTTGGAGATTGACTGTATCGTATTTTTCATGAGACCTTCCCCTGGCCCAAATAGTCCAAAGAAGCTGAAATTCTCACAGAACCTGAACTGACATGTTTACTGTATCCACTAGAAATATCAACTCAGAACTCCGTTTGGTTCATCCGGGACAAATTTTCGAGTCAACTGTCTCAGCTGCGTAATAATGAGATTGCAACGAAACACCGGATAAAATGGGTACACCAACTTACATGAAAACATCTCATGGAATGAGTTTCTAAGGTACCAACAACGGTTTATAACATCTCATCTACTGTAGTCAGTATCTTACAAGTCAGGGCAAGTATTTTATTTTTTATCAAGATGCTTGCTAAAACTTCAACACACCGGCACTCTTGACTAGTGAGTTGATCTTCGATTGCCTCGAATAAACTTTCAACTTCTGTGGTCGCGCTCTCCGCCTCTCCTATCTCTGACACCTTGTTCTCCTGACTCCTTCAATTCGGCCTGCAAATAGCTTGGGACAGCTCATGACAAGATCACACATATATAATGTCAAATTTAGCGCAAATGTTACAGAAACGGTACCAGAGTTGCTTCCAGTTCTGCCAGTGTGGCTTCAAGATGCTGATGGCAGTCTCGAATCATCATCCTTGACTCAGCCAAGACATTCTCCTGAAGAAGTTAATGGCATCAAGATGCAGTGCAATTCATAACTTCAGAGATTTGCATGAGTACAAACAAGTTGGCAATTCCTCATCGAAAAAGGCACTTACATAAAAGATCTTAGACATTGACATCAATGATCTTTCGCAATCTCAATAGCAAAAGAAGTAAAAAAAAAGCATTTCAGAGTTCTCCAAACATATGTTTATTGTCATATCTCATAAGCATGTGGACTGTGGTTGTCACTACACGTTAAACCTGAAAAAAGTGATAACTGACGGACATATATATACTAGTCAAAAGGGATGTAAAGAGCCATAAATCGCGTGTGTACATGCAGCCACGCGAGGTCGTTATCAGAACCACTCGTGCCCACGTGATTCGTGCTACTACAATACGTCGCTGCCGTATAACCTTTTCCTGGTCAGCGTACACCAGCTGGTATAGTGCTTGTATTGGCACTGTGCCCCAGTAAAAGGCCCACATGGCAGCCTCACGCATTGAAACGATAGATGCGTCGGCTGGAATTGATTGCATGGCATTAAAGCCTCATATTGATGATCACCATATTACGCAACGGTAACTTCATCTACGGATAATTTCTCTCCTCCCGCCTTCATCATGCTGTAGCACATCTCTTATTTACTTCATATTCATCTCCTATCTCTCTCTCTCTCTCCCCCCTCAATGCCTCACGACAGTTCTTTGGCTCCTTCGGCATCTCTACTCCTCTAGCACGGGCACGGCCATGGTGTTGTGTTTCTGTAGCAAAAATTCTAATCTTGAGCTGGCCTTCGTGAGAGTAAACCACTAGGCTTGGAAGCTGCTGAAGATTGGGAGCTGTTGTTTTGTTTGAGGATCCAGACCTGGCTAGAAAAGAAGTAAAAAAAAAAACCTCCACCAATCCATACTCTAGACGCACTAAAAGAATCTATTAGCCTAACAAAAGAACAACAGCTGAAC
>CBMN010037362.1:0-12106 GCA_000582825.1 Hordeum pubiflorum
AAGTCACCTGGGTTGCCTAATGGTCAGCCTCCAGACATGGTTTGTTGTTTCTTCTTGAGTCATTGTTGTTGTGGGAGTTTCTTGTCAATGCTCCTTCTGAACTTTATATTTCTTCAAATCAATATTTTAAATTCATATATGCAACTAGAATTAATATTTGGTATGACTTCTTTTGTTTTATGTTTGGCTGTTGTTCTTGTAAAAAATGTTGAGCACTGAATAATGTCTAATGAAATAGTACGATTCACTGGAATTTTAAATAAATTGTGTACTCATTTGCTGGCACACCCAGCTATTTCTGTGTAGCTCCGCTAGTGCTCTCATGGCGAGCAAGCCAAGCAGCGCCATGGCCGCGGTCTCTTTGGAGGGTGGCGGCGGAGTCGCGCGCTTGGAAGCCCTGGCCATGGACAAGGTGGCAGAGGCGGCCGACGCAGTCGCCAAAGCGTCGAGCGCCGGCGAAGTGGTCCGCGCGATCCATGCTGTTGCTGTCCTACTCTTCCCTGTGGACTCCACCACCGTCGCTGGTGAGGCTCCAAATCCTAGCCCCACTCACCCCCACCCCCATCTCTCCTTCGTGTCCTTCAAGGTCTCTGACGCGCTCTCCTCTGTGTGCGCTCTCCTGCAGGCACCTTGGACGAGCCCATCAAAAGCCAGGTGAGAATCGAAGCCTTATTTCCACGCATTCGATCATAATAATGAGGTTTTCATGCCTACAATGCTCCAGGAGGCGACTGCAAGTCAAAACACAAACTGGAATAATTGCAAGTCCTGTTTCTGCACAGTCCAGATTCTCCAGGAGGCTACAATGATTATCTCAAATATACAATCTAAATTGGTTTAGAGAAATTACTCTGGGAAGAATTGCCCCCCAACTATACTACAGTTACTTATAAGCTCTTTCAATAAATAAGCATAAACAAACCTTGGAACATGAATTTATTTAAAAGAAAAAAAATCCCTGGAACATGAACGGTCACATGAAAGGCCAGCAGATTGCAATACCTGGGAACGCCGAGGTCCTAGTTTTAGGTCGTATATGTTTAGCAACCTTGTTCTTTTTATCTGTTATCGATATATTTTGGTTCGTGCAGGTCTTTGGTGTGTATAACTTTTCATTCAAGTATAATAATCCACTTTAAATCGTACACCTTTAATCCTTTATTTATAGACCTGAGTCCTTGGTAATGCACTCGTTACATAACACATTTGAGAGATATAAAATTGAAGTTCTAGCCTTTTTGGCCATGATAGAGCAGGGATGATGCATCTGTTTCCTCTGTTTTCAGATCATCAGTGTTATGAGCCTCAGCCATGATGAAAGGGAGTCTTGGAGGCATGCTTTTTATCATGGTCCAGCATTTCCTACTATGTCTAAGATATTACTTGGCAGTAAGTGCACTTGCCAAGCTTCTCACTCCGCGCATATTGCTGGGGTATTTGATCACCATCTTTACATAAGTATTCATACACATACACCATTAACATGATTTGGGAACGGCAATGCCATACAATCATTCTTCTGTTGCATCACTCACTAATCTCATGGATTTATGCAGTCCTTGTATTGAATAGGGTTTCTGTATATTTTGCTCCCATGAACAATTAGAGTGTTCAGTACACTTAGCTCATTTACTAAGCTTGGTGCACTTTGCTAGTCCCAGGCATATGGTTTCTCTTTACAATCCCACTTTCATGCTTTGGTTGTCTAGATATTGCTCTGAAGTGGCTACGGCAGATTCACAACACTGCGAGGAAGGAAGTCTATGATTCCTTTTTTGTCAGAGGACCTCCCACTGAAGTGATTCAGGCTCTTGTTCCAGCTTTATCTCAAAATGAAAACTCGAAGGAAGATGATAACATTTTTTGTTTGAACATTGAAAGGTGTTATTCTTAAGCAACCCTCTACTTAGGCTATGCCATCACACTTGAGTCTTTGTGTCAGTTCAACTTTTTTGATCTGGAATCAATTAAGCCTCTTGTTTCTTAGGCAATTGACAACCCCCAAGACTTATATTTTAGTACACACAAATCTTGTTTGACAGTTCAAAACTTGAACTATGCAAGTCTAGTACCATGCCTTTTTCCCCTGATAGGTTATTTTTTCACTGCATGCTGTACTTGAGCCACGTGGTGCCAAACAATTAAGCACGTGGATTTTTGTTCAGATCCTAGCACGTACTTTTGGGTATTCTATTTATCTAGCAGTAGCAGAAGCAAGATGGACACATTTTCCGATAATCTATCATCATTGATGGTTGCTGAAGAAACAGGAGATAGTACAATATAATGAAAATAAAGAGTATGCAGATGCAGATCACTTGATACTCAATCTGTTCTCTTCTACTTGTCATTTCGGAACCAGTGCAACTACAGATGGACATAAAGCATCTGGACTTGTGAGATGAAAAATATTCTGTTAGATTTTTTCATCAGAAGCATGTTGTATTGATATTGGTTAATTTTGCTAGCAATAATTGGAAAACAATGGTCAAAGATGTGTGTTGGAGACTATTGATGTCCAGAATTGACAAATAAAAAAGAAGCGGAAGTAGTTGATACAATCTCATAACATATTTAGTTAGCCTTTTCTAGATTGTTGGTGAAAGGCTGAAAGCTGTTGAATGATTTAGTGGAATTAACGCATATGTGGAACATCTGGCATGGAAGCAATATAGCATTATGAGTAGCAATTGATTTACACAATTAAACGATTTGTTCCTATGGTATTTCTTATCATTTTAAGCAAATAAAATAATTAAAAAGTAGAAACCGAGGCCACTCAAAATCTCTTTGACTACCCATGTAGGCGTCTACTGCATGGCCCATACTCTGATGAATTACCGCTAGTTATTTTTGCTTTGTTATTAATAACTGTATGTTCTTTCCTTCGTTGTAGGCTATTAATATTATGCTTGCTTGAGAATAAGGGGGTGGGCCAGATTGTTGCAGAGTTTATGTTTTTCAATAAGCATAATGACGGTGTTCTCAACCCAGATAGAACAACTTTCATCTCAAGGGTTGCACAACTACTTGCATCTGTTCCAGATAAAGCAAGAATGGGAGCCTCATCTGCGCTTACATCGTCGTATCCTTTTTCTGTACAGTATATCTTCCAGCCCAAATCACTCAGAATACATCTTTTTGGCCTGTTGTGGTGTGAGTGAGCCGCGGTTTAAACAGTGGTTTTGGTAGGGAGAGGGGGTGGAAGCTGCTCACTTAATTATTTTCCCCATTATTTGCACAATATTTATCACTTGGAGTTTTTAGTTCTTAACATAAAACAAGGTCATTCTTCAAGAGTGTTGTCAGCCAACTTCTTGTTCGAGCGGAAGAAGCAGCTATTGAGTCGTCTGCTAACAAAGATGCTAATGAACAGGATACGCTAAGTTCTGTGTTGCTTTTTGTGGGTGAAGTGTTGTCCCGTGTTAGCCGCCGTGGATCTACTGGTAACTTTTAATATCTCAGAATGCAAGTTTATGTGTGCTGTTGACTTGCTTGTTCTGAAGTATATGTTAACGAATGACAAAATCAATTGAACAAACTGTGTGCCTGATTCTAGTTGGTGTGGTATTGATATTGTGCTGTAGTTATGTTTGGTAGGATACAATAATTGCAGTACATTCAAACCTTTATGCTTCAGTTTGGCATGCTGATTTTCCTTTTATACGATCTGCTACTATGGCTTGGGTGACGTAGCAGCTTCCTCCCCCCCTTTGTAATCCTTTCGGTATGGAGATGATAACCAGCACATCAATCATTTTGTTGCTTCCATGTATTTGGCACTAATCTGCTGTTGATACTTGAGTGTTGTTTCCGCGCAATTGTCCGCACTCCCCACCTCTACAAATTTGACTAGATTTGGGCATTGAGTGGGATCTATTGATAGCTAGCATAGCAAGTGCCTGGTCCATAACAATTTATAGTTCATAAGATTTGTACTCTCTGTTTAGGCATCAAATCATTTATTTCATTCTTTGTATGTCTGATAAGATGCATTGATCTTTTCAGGCATTTTAGTTGCTGAATTGATCCCTATGATTCGTAATCACTTACAAAGATGTGTAGCACCAGAACGTAAGATGATAATTCCTGACATGATCAAGCATGCTCCTCAGTCTCGGTTTTGGTTCAATGTGGTTGAAGCATTGAGAGATCAGCATTCTATTGAAAGATTGACTGAAGAAATGTTGCGCCAACTTGCATCACACCATTTAAATGATGAAGAAGCGTACTGGATTTTGTGGACTCTGTTTAATCAGAGTATCATGCATATTGCTGTTATGAGGTGCGATAGTACCTATGCCCACTTTATTCTGCTAAACATTGTATGTGCTTGTTCTTACTTAGCTACTTCCTTATTTCACTGTGTATTTGGCATGCTACATTACTTTGTGCAGGAAACTTATACGTGAATAGGCTTCCTTGGCCAGAATTTAGTTCAAAATATCCAATTTGACAACTATGCAAAACAGTATTTCAATGATTCCCTTTTTCTTTCTGTAAAGATTGTTCTGTGGATGTTGACTACCACCACCGCTGTTCCAAAATACTTAAGTTTTACGTTTGTCCTAAGTCAAGCATTTATAATTTTGACCAAGTCTATAGAAAAATATACCAATATCTACAACATCATATTAGTTTCACCATAAAATATATTTTGAAGCTATATATAGTATGATTTTGTAGATATTAACATATTTTTCTATAGAGTTGGTCAAACATAAAGATGTTTTACTTAGGACAAACCTAAAACTTAAGTATTTTCGAACTGAGGAAGTACATGTTAATCTGCTTGCTGCCTGTTCATTAAATCTTTGGTTGTGTTCTGTGTGTCTTAGTTATTAATGGATAGCGATTATTTTATGATGGCGTACTATGCATGCCATCGTTGTTATATAGTTCTGTGTTGCCATGTTCAGAAACATCGAATAAGCTTGCCCCTTGTCTGTTCGATGATGGACTTGATGGTCCTTCATGGACTAGTGAATCTATAAGGCATTCATAAAGAAGACAGATATCTGGGCAAAACATGATGCATAAGCATAAAGTAGTATTTGCTCATGGATCTAAATATTTCCTGGGATTGAAAAGCTAGATTTTGTTAATACAGTCATGTCTAAGGCTCCAAGCTCTTTTTTTTGTTAGTCAGCACCTTAGGTGATAAGGTAAAAAATATCGTTCAGGCCCTTTCTTGGACAATTTACTGGTTCTATTTTACTATGAAGGACGAACGCATGGTTCCACAAACTCCCACCGGTCCTTTTTACTCTTGTATGATTCTAATCATGGATACCAAGGAGAGCCAATGAAGCTAAAGATCTGGACAGTCTTACCCTGCAACTTGTGTGATCTGGATGCGTGAGCCATTATAAGTGTAGCCGTTTTGATTGGCCGAAGTACCCTCATGCCTGATATGCATGGCTCTTGGCCACTGCATGCACGCGCACCTTCCCTCTCCCGCATGCACTGCTGTTGGAAACATGCGTGATTAATTCGGAGCACTTCAGCTGAGGCAGAAAAGGAGGGGTGTAGTTGGAAACAATCGCTGAAAAGTAGGATCACGCAGACCATTACAGGGAAAACCTAAAAACTTGCACAGAGTAAAATGGATCGGAGGGAGTATGTTCAACTATATTCAGTATCCCTAACTTGCATGACTTGGAAAGCAATTTATTAAATTCCTTCTTTCTTATATGTTTTCTTTTCCACAATGCTTTCTTCAGGGCAATGTTTATTGACAAATTTTTGCTTTGGAAAACATTTCCACTATGCTGCCTGAGATGGATTCTTCATTATGCTGTCTTTGAATTCTCACCAAATTCAGTAGCAGAAGCTCAAATGCGAAGGACATCAAACTTCCTGGTTACATTGCAAAGTTTACTTACTGTTTGGTCCAAGAAAGAGTTTGTTCAGTCATATTCAGTGGAGCAACAAGCTTGTATCCTTCGATGCACTTAAAACTGTATTGTTCATTTTTCGTTGCAAATTATCATTTGGTATTGTTCTCCTTAATCAATATGTAGATATCACTGCAGCAATAGGGTTATGTTTGGAGAACATGTCAAAAGAAGAATTAGAAATGAATAAAGATGTATTAAATTGTATTCTTCAAGGAGTAAACTGTAAGTACTTCTCTTCCCATTGTGTTTGTTTACCAGAATACTGTAAGCACATTCATAATATCTACTCACTGAATATTTTGACTATAGGTAGGTTAGAGAGCCCAATTGATTTAGTCCGGAAGATGGCAAGTGCTGTTGCATTGACATTTTCTAAAGTCGTTGATCCAAAAAATCCTCTTTACCTTGATGATGACTGTTCTGAGAATGTTGACTGGGAGTTTGGGGTTCTCTCTCCAAAGGAGATCACTGCTCCTTCCCATGATGTAGAATTTGGAACCAAATCAAAACCACGTCCGTGTAATAACCGGAAACATGCTGGTGACAAAAAGGGAAAGGCTATCAAGCATGATATTTCAGACAACAGAGTAAAAATCGTAGAGATCAAGTCAAAACTAGATTCTGATGAAATATCTGGCACTGCTATAAATTTTGAAGAACATTGTGACGAGGAAAGCATTAGCATTGATGGTTCCAGTGATTCATCCCTGGAGCCGTATGATCTGTCAGATGATGACACTGATTTGCAGAAGAATTTCACACATCTAAGTGATCTTGCAGCTGCACTGCGAAAACCTGACGATCTAGATGGTGTAAGTTTCTACTTAGTGCTTTGAATACCTTCCAGACAAAACTATTACACGATCCTGACATTTCTTTCTTTTGTCTTCACAAGGTCGAAAGCGCTCTTACTTCTGCTGAAAAGCTTGTGAGAGCATCACCTGATGAGCTGCGCCACTGCTCGGGTGATCTTGTTCAAGCACTGGTACATGTTCGTTGTTCTGATGTCGCGATGGAAGGCGAGGAAGATTCTGCTGAAGAAAAGCGACAAAAGGCATTAGTCGCTTTGCTGGTAACCAGCCCGTTTGAATCAGTAGATGTTCTTACCAAATTGCTATATTCATCGAGTGTGGATATAAGTCAGCGTATTTTAGTTATTGATGTTATGACTGAGGCAGCACAGGAGCTTGCTGAAACTAAAATTGTAAAGAGTGAACAGCGGCGTGGGAACTTGATATCTGATACTTCTCCGTCTTGGCTGGTTCCTAGGGACAGCGGACCTGTTGGTGCAAGCCCTTGGAGAGAGGTATCAGAAACAGGATCACTTTTGAAAAATTGGTCACACCGGTATGAAAGAGAAGTTCCATCTAGACCAGGCCAGGTTAAATCAGGAAAATCTCGCAAATGGGGTCTTGGGAAAGCAAAAGATTTGCAAGTGGAGCAGTCAAAAAACAGATTTCCTTTGTATGCTGCTGCATTTATGCTCCCGGTTATGGAAGGATATGACAAGAGAAGACATGGGGTGGACTTGCTCAATCGGGATTTTGTTGTCCTAGGTAAACTGATATACATGCTTGGTGTCTGTATGAAGTGCATGGCCATGCATCCGGAAGCATCAGCCATTGCTCCAGCTCTTCTGGATATGATAAGAGCCAGGTATTCCGTGTCAGGATAAACGTTTTCATATGTTAGGGACCTTATTTAGTAAATAAATGGCGTTATTTGACATGAAATTTTGTTCTACAGGGAGGTCTCACAACATGCTGAAGCATATGTGCGAAGGTCTGTGTTGTTTGCAGCTTCTTGTGTATTGATAGCCTTGCACCCGTCATATGTTGCATCAGTTCTTATCGAAGGCAACCAGGGCATTTCTACCGGTTTAGAATGGATACGTACATGGGCCTTGCGTATTGCTGAAGCAGATCCTGATACAGAGTGCACATCGGTGAGTACTACAATCATTTTTATTTTCCGGTAATATCAGCTCTCAATACCTGTTGTACGCCTTCTATACAGCCTGAGGAGATAATATGAAATAGTTTGATCGTCAGTGGGTAGGATGTATGGTTTTATCATCACTAAAATTCACAGTTGTTAGTTGCTAAGTAGCTAACCATCTTTTATGTTCATTGGACGACCGTTCTCTCAGTGATTTGTAAAGAAAACCAATTACTAAGATGTTGGATTTGCAGTCACTCTTTCCACTTGTTACTAAATATCTATGCCCCATGTTTGTTTCCTAGATGGCCATGAACTGCCTGCGGCTCCACTCGGAGATGGTCCTCCAGACATCCCGTGCCTTGGAATCTGCGGAACATTCCAAGGCCGGCACCAGGGCACTACCTTCTAAGCTCGATAACATTATAATACCATTTGCAAACATGATGTAATCTGCTGTTGTCTTGAAGTTGTAAAGGTTATTTTCCATTCGGATGCAGAGTTTCTCAGCTCGAGTTCAAATGAGCTCGATGAACAGTAAAACAATCTGATTTTTTTTCGTGACAAACATTGGCAAAAGTGTTGGATAACGGCTACTGCCTCTACCGCTGTACCCACCTGACCGAGTCATGCGGCTCCATAGGATAGCTCTCCACGATGCTCTTCCACCCTGCGTCTGTTACTCACGTCGCCCTCGAGCAGCGCTCGGGCTGTTGTAACCTCTAGTGTATAAAGTGTACCTTTGTACTATGATCAACACGCTGCTCGAGGGCTGTTGTAACCTCTAGTGTATAAAGTGTACCTTTGTACTATGATCAACACAGCGTGAATTGCATCTTCCAACTTGGTTACCAGAGCCTCTTTTTTGCCCTCCATGGAGACCGACGCCTCCCCATCCTCCGGTGGTACCACGAGCCCCATCCCTCCTTCCCCACCTTTAGCCCTCAGCTCATTGTTCCTGTAGCCTCCTGCCACGGCCACCTTGGCCATGACCATCATTTAGCCACCCGCCACGGCCACCTCGGCCATGACCGTCCGTGCCGTCCGTCCGGTAGCCACCTGTAACCTCGACCCGCTTTGTTCTCCATCAAAACTGTCTTTTTCTAGCATCATTGTCGGTGATGGGTCCCATCTTCCCATAGCTGCCACCGGTCAACAACACACACCTCCTGCCCCTTCTACCTCAACAACATTCTCTATTCTCCCCGTGTTGTTACAAACTTCATCTTAGTTCGTCGTTTTTGCATTGATAATTATGTGACAATTGAGTTTTGCCCTTTTTATTTTGTTGTGAAGTATCTAGCCACCAGAACCCCGCTCATGAACTCCAGTAGCTACGGCCAACTGTACTCGTTCTCCGGCAACACCACCACCCGCCCGACATCACTCTCCGTAGCTATGGCCAACTCTACTCGTTCTCTGGCAACACCACCACCCGCCCGACAGCACTCTCCGTAGCTACGGCCAACTCTACTCGTTCTCCGGCAACACCACCACCCGCCGACAGCACTCTCCGTAGCTACGGCCAACTCTACTCGTTCTCCGGCAACACCACCACCCGCCCGACAGCACTCTCCATGGACATCGGAAACCTGTGGCATTGGTGCCTCGACCATCCCAGTGACGCGTCTTTTTCACGCTTAGCAAACAATTTTTTTACCTTCTTGTAATAAGCCACTACACCCGCGTAGTACTTGCGAGGCATGTCAGCTAGGCCACCAGGTTCACCTCCCCTTTTCCCGATTCAATAACTTTTACAACATTTCCCTTTCAGCTAGTCCATTGTGATCTCTGGACATCGTCCATAGCGGGCTTTTCGGGGTTTAAGTATTATTTGCTTATTATGGATGATTTCACACATTTCTCTTGGAGTTTCCCTCTCCATCCTAAATCCGATGCCGCTGCACTCTCGAGCATTTCTACGCATACATTCCCACACAATTTCACGTTTTCAATCAGTGCATGCAATGCAATAACGGGGGCGAGTTCTTGAACGTTCGCCTTCACACCTTCTTCTCCGATCATGGCATCGCCCTCCGTCTCTATTTCCCTCACACGTCTCCGCAAAACGGCAAAGCGGAGCGTGCGATCCAATCCACCAATGACATTCTTCGCACTCTCCTCCTTCAAGCCCATATGCCGGGACTGTTTTGGGTCGAAGCTTTGCACACTGCCACTTACCTCCTCTATGTACGCACCTATCGAGCCATCAACAACAATACCCCCTACTTTATGCTTTTCGGCATGGCCCCGAACTACGCCGCACTTCACACGTTCGGGTGCCTATGTTTTCCCAACACTCATGCCACCATGCCACATAAATTAGGACCGTGCTCTGTTCGTTGTGTGCTCCTCGGCACCCTCGAGCACAAAGGCTATCGCTGCCTAGACATAGCCACTCATCGCGTCATCATGTCTCAGCATGTGATCTTCGACGAGACGAATTTCCCTTTCAGCTCCCTCCCGGCTGACCACACCGACGCCAACACCACTCTAGCCGCACCAAATCCCACCCCACGCACCCGAGCGGCCCTATCTGTAGGGAAACATAGTGGAAAACAAAATATTTCGCCCTACGATCAACCAGGAACACTATGAAGATACAGTAACGGTTGGGATCATGATCGTTACCGTCATCGAGTAGCAGAGGAAGAAGAGCGTGACAATGATGATTGAACTTGGAGTCCCTCGAACCGTGGATGAATAGTCCCACGAATCACCCACGAACAATCCCTCAAACATAAGACTGAAAGCATGGCCTCTCTACAGATTGCAAGCGTATCGTCTTCACGATTCGGTAGCGCCTTTATCGTCCAGAACTAATCGCCACCGAAGAATTAGAGGGATGAGATTAGAACCACACTAGGCTTCTAATTATGAGGATTAGAGGAACTAGACCTAGCTCTAATTAGTCAACAAGGACCAACTAAAACTAGAGAACTAGAGGAGGCTCCAAAATTTGTGTGTTGAAAAAGGGCTAATACCTCAAGTATATATAGGTGGGAGGAGAGGAAGGGGCGCCACAAGGGGTCGGCCAAGGAGGAGGAGGACTCCTCCAATTCGGCCTCCCTCTCCTCTTTCCATGGGGAGAAGGGGGCGCCACCCCTCTTGTGCCCAAGTGGCCCAAGTGGTCTTCCACCACTTGGCCTTTTAAGGCCCGTTGATATTTTACTAAATATAAAATTGTTCAAAATACTTCTAGACTATTTTGTATATAATTTAACATCTTTGCAAACATTTTCCTCCTATATATATTTATCGATAATACCCGATATTACCCGATATTCACCGAAACCCTTCCGGTGACCCCAGAACGCTTCCGGATCCTCTCGAAACTATTCTGAATATTAATGAAACCTTTTCATAAATAAATCCTCGATACTCTTAACCTACTAAAACTCAGCAAATCATGATTACCTTAAGCTTGTGACCTTGTAGGTTCAGTCACTCATAGACATGAACGAAACTCCTTCGTTTAATGACCGATAGCGGAACCGTGGACGTCCATATCGATCCCTATGCGTACACAAATGATATTCGAGTGAACCATATGTTACCATGTACCATTCCCTTTGCTTCATGATACTTTACAAGACCCGAGAATCATAGGTATCCTCTCGTCATCCACATGCTCGTTATACCGTTATTCTCGTTACCGGTTTTGTTCTTCTTTTCTCATTGATGTGTTCAGGCATCCCCGTGACTTTGTCACCTATGATAGATGCCGTCACACCGAGAGGGCCCTAAGAATATCTCTCCATCATCAGAGGAGCAAATCCCATTCTTGAGCTATCTAGTCCCTTGTCAAGCTTTTCGATGCACCCGTAAGTTGTTGTTATAATCACCTAGTTACATATGACGTTTGAGCAACCCAAAGCATATCGTACTGTAAGAAGTGATTGCGATGTGCTAACACTCTGTGTTATAACAATTGATCTTAGACGATATTATCTCAAAGCATAACAAACAAATTTGGGTCGATTCAATATGATCATTCTTCTAACATTATACTCTCAATGTTGTTTTAGGACTATCGTTACACCTAATGATATCCTAAGATCCGTAAAACATGATCATTAACAACACTTGAGCTAGTTATAGAGGCAAGACTAGGAATCTTACTTTTAACGTTTATCATTCCACACGTGCATATGAGTTTTCCACTGAACGCATATTCCTGAATCATAGCAGTTATAACATAGAATATAAACTCTTAATTATGAATATGGAAACATAATAATACAATATCATTGCCTCTAGGGCATATT
>CBMN010037367.1:0-15315 GCA_000582825.1 Hordeum pubiflorum
GTCTGTTGGATGCATCCCCTCGGGGCTATATATGCTTGTACTCAATCATCAATAAAGACAACCCTTNNCTTTACATCCCTGTCTATTGTCTCTTTCGTTTTACTTTTAACACCGGCGACTACGAGTACAGCCTCGGCAACATACTTGAAAAGAGCGGACACCGTGATGGCTCTATGTACAGGGCTATGCGTTGGGGCTGGAAAATGGATTATCATGTCGGAGATCGTAGCGAGAGCAAGTGATCACTACTTGTCTCTCTTGTCTTTTCTTATTTTTACTTCGCTGTTACAGATATCAACGTTTTCCCCTTAGACATTGGTACCTTTGTCCACGTCCTGCGGCCGTACATATTTGACGGTGATCGTAGAGATTATTGCTATGTTTAAGGAGCCACTGCTATAGCTGTGTGCGGAATTCCCCCCGAACCTTCATCGCCTTGCACCATAGCTTACAGTTTATTTACTGTAATACAAGTCCTAAAATTTTGGATGAGATTAGTTAGCACTTCCGCCTACAAAACCTGGATTCAGTTGTGCAAGGCCCTTCTTCAACTTGGCAGTGCTTGCACAGATAGCAATTTACGATGTCACCTGACAGGAAAAGAATAGCATTTTTACACGTGTGGCTCTATGAGGATTTATCTGTGGTAGTCTTCTGTCTCTTGGATTATTGTCGGAATCTTAATTAGAACTATTGAGTTTGCTCTCCTCCCTAACTCTTCTGTAGTGATACAGTACTAGATAGTGTACTGACTTGTAGGCTTATAGCACCAATAATTGGAAATCATCTAGTCAACTCCTCCTAGCACACCAATCTCAGTTAAATACTACCTCCATAAATTAATATAAGACGTTTTAGATCACTAAACAGAGGGAGTAGATGGCAGGTGTGTATACTCTATTACAAAAGACGACATGCAATTGGTGTCGATATCCCCTTTAATCCTCAGTAGCCACGTGCATAATGCTTTCTATGGAAGCACCGAATAAGCTTTTCAGGGCAATGCTTCCTTATGGTGTTCCTAAAGAGGAACTTTTGGAGGGAGCAAAATTCCTTGTAAAAAGAACATATACAATTTGTTACTTAATAGATGAAAAGAAAATTCCAATAAGGCCATATAATCCTAAAATAACATTTTTTACTTTTCTATCTAATTAATGCCATATATCTGTTTACCACATTGATTTCAGTCACAAACTTACAATGTAACTTTAATTTTTATGAAGCTCGGTTGGAGGCAATGACGTTTTCAGATCCGGCGAAACGCATGACTCATCCTTGTAGCATGCTGCAAATTTTCTCAGTAGAGTTGGCTAAAATTCCTGGGAATAATGGCTTAGTAGAGTTGTATGGATACATAGCAGCACGGGATGATGTGGATAAGTTGCTTAATTATGTCATCAATATTAGCAGGGATGATCCCATTATTGTGGAGGAGGTGCACATCCATACTTACGTGCAATTATTTAATGGGATAAGTCTATCCTAACACCCCTAGTGAGGTTTGCCTACTTAATTAACCTGCTTAATTACATAAACTTGTGTTTGCCCATTAAAAGTATCCACCCCCGTCTAAATTACACAATGGGGCAGTTTTGGAGGTGCTAGATTTTTGTACTTAAGTGTGTTAAGAAGAGTAGCCTTACTATTAGATGGGGTTAAATAGACTTATTCCTTTATTCAAACTAGATGACCCGTTGCGCCAATGGCGCAAAGGGCGAGAGGGAGCCAAGTATTTAGAGAATATTCAGACACCCAAGTCTCTACTGCTGGTACATAGATGCTTAGTTACAATGTGATACGCAAGGAAAATAGATGAATATTCTGAACACCCACGTCTCTACTGCTGGTACATAGATGCTTAGTTACAATATGATACGCAAGGAAAATAGATGAATATTCGAACACCCAAGTCTCTACTGCTAGTACATAGATGCTTAGTTACAAACGTGATACGCAAGTAAAGTAAATAGGAAAAGAGCATAAAATCTCTTAGTACCCTACATAACTGTACATAACCAAGGAAGAGATTTTTTTAGCACAAAGTAAGAGCATATGAAGGACAACCTAGCATGGAGAATACACCTTCTGAGCAAAGGAATACACCTAATTGAACAAGAACCAACGGACAAAGCACATTAAAGTAGCCGTCAAGAAAAACCCCGCAGGTTTTGCACCAGCCAAATCTTAGAATGTTTTCCATGTGATTTGCCCATTTTAGATGCATACATAACTACAAGTAGTATATGAACAAATTAAGTGATCGCATCTAAAAATCATCATAAAAAAAAAAATCTGAGCACCAACATGCTCGAGCTACAGAAACAAAGTTCTTCATCAACAATAGTTTAGCTTTAATTCTATAAAGAAATTAGCTCCAATCTGATATCGATCAGTTTGATGAGAATATCGACTGTATTAAAGCTAAACTATTCAAAAGATAAACTTACACAGTCTATATATCGACGCGTGAGGCCAGCCCTAACAGAAAATAAAATTTACAATTTTTTCAGCCAGACAACACGCGAGAACTATCTCAACCATGAACTGACATCTAAGACACCAGAAACTGAAGAACGTTATAGCAGCACAAATCTTCATCTTCATAAGAAGAAAATCAATCTTAAATTAGGTAAGGGTATTGATATGCAAATTTGAGATAGAAAATGTTTATTTTCCTAGGTAATAACTCGCAACTGGTCTGCAAATACGTTGAATAAAAATATATGTAGATTAAACATGATATCCTACTGATAGAAACGAATGGAATTTTGTTCTTGGTTGAAATCAGCAAGAAATTAGTACCTACCTTAGAAAGGACTCCTCAGCCTGAGGCCACACAAGTAAGGCAGCCCCTGACAAAGAGCTCATGCTCCATGTCTTGTATATCTATTCAGTTTATGCACAACATCAAAGAAATTTGTAAGGTGATCTATAATTTCCTCACAACATACAATCTCTACAGTCAAGGAAAGCAAGTAAGTGCCTAAAATGATGGCAGACCAGAAGGAAGTATGTAAAGTATAACTCGTGCCCTCAGATTCCATTTCAGGGCCATAGTTGCGCTTTAAAACCTCTCGGACCATGTAGCATGGTTTCCCTACAATTTCAGCAAAACTTCACCCACACATAAAAGCAATCATAGATGATGAATAACCCTTAGGTTCTGGGGCAAAAATGTCTTACATATATTCTGAATAAACTTTATCAATGAAGTTTACTCCATTATGTAGGGATGGAAAATCAAGCAAAATGCATTATATAATTTAATAAGAGTTTCCACATTTGCTTTCAGAGGCTTGAAATTACTACACAAATCAGAGGAAAAAATGGGAAGGTCTGCATCGCTTATTTTAGCACGGCTAGATTATAAGGCGCAAAGGTATGTTCTTGAGAATACCAATCCTGAAGAACACATATAGCCCAAAATCAATTGCCTTTAGTGGAGAACTCTTCTTCTTATTTGCATGTAAAAAGTTCTCTAGTTTATGGTCCTGATGGACGACACCATTTTTATGGCACATCTGTCACAATATAGTAGCAAGAATACGTTTCAGATGTCACAAAACTATCCAATATTGGAAGAAACACTTGTGGAACAAAAAGATGACTGAAGTTAACGTTCAACAGTGGAACATTATGTAGTTTTCAATGGTCTGACAAATTTACAGAATTCTCAGAGAAGCATGTAGCATATTTTGTATCTCTGGAGTTCATCATGGCAATATTTTGTATCAATAGTACTTTGTTTCATCATGTTTTAATGTTCAGGAACCTACCCATGCTTTGCAGGGGTAGTGAAGGCTGTGGTTTTTTAGAAGGTGATCCAGGATGTTCCTATGAACTGAACATTAAACAGATTGGAAATGAGAAAACACTTGCCACTGATCGCTCCTGCCATCGTCCGCAACCCTAGCTCAGCTGAAAAGAGTAATATAAACGTTCAGAAAATTTCGAGCTCCAAACTCAGTGCATTTATTGAAATCAGATATCCAAAGACAATAGCAAATACAAATAAAAGTCGACGCAAGTTCCAGACCTACCCTCGAAAAGAAATCAAGATAGCTAATGAAATTAAGGATCATTCTTCAGCAGCAGATCAGAAACTTTTATTACTGCTCCTTGAATTCCTAACCCCTAAGCTCGAGAATGCGCAAATGCTTCTATAAAAGCATCAGACCACCAATAACATCATAAACCATGTCTGTCGGTATTGCTCAATTTTTTTTAGTACAATAAGCAAACCAAATCTCAGTTAACTACCTGGTACACAAAACAAAGGACATGTAAATCCCGAAACCTGAAGATACGCTACAGGAGCACAGGTGTATTTTATAGAAAATTAATGTACATGTATATGCATGATTACTGAATATGGCAAGCTTTAGTTTAGTTTGCAGGAAGTGGTTTGCGTTTAGGGTCATTCATCCTGCCCACTTTACTTATACAAGTGTGACAAGAAAACCATTACAACAGAAGGCAACAATATATATTATGTGGTAGCAGGAATAGGAACTTGGGTGTATTTTAGTTGAGAGATATAGTAGGGCACATACCAACAAGTAGTTTCCTAAGGTGAAGGCTTTGCATTATCTGTAGCTAGCTATGTAAAACAACCTGAATCTGAACCCAACGGCTATTGGATGTCTAAACTGAATTGTGGCGTCCCTAAACCTGAATTATGGTTCAGTTTCAGCTCTCTAGAATCTGCATACCATGGTCATATGTACTGCCAGTTTATTTAGACAAGCATGCCAACAATGCACTGATAGACAGAGCAACGCCACCATTTTTTTCTAGTTTTAGGGTAGGTTTCTGTAATGTAATTCAGATATGTACATTAGAGAAATTGTTCAGCCAACAATTCAGCAACTATGTGTATATATACTAATAAAAAAATCACTTCTTCTCCCTATTAATTGGGAACACACATAAAAATTTACCCCTGTCACTGAAATCTGAAGTCAGTGTGCGCGTATATGTTTATATACGCAACCAAAAATCTAGGAAATGCAAAATAAGAATCTGAATGCCCAATAAAATAATCTGTCTGGGCAACTCGGCTACTACGCGCTCCCCCAGATTGAGCGCTTGCTGGCCATCCGATCCTGTCTTTAACTCGTCTGAGCCGTCTAATTTTCAGTCTATTTTCACTTTGTGGTTATTTTTCCTCTTCTATGAATGGTGGGCTTATTACTTGGTGGGGTCATGTGTCTATGGGCTGGGTGACCCGTTGAGATGTGTGAAAGAGCTTTGGCCAATCCTCTCCTTGCGACCCGCTCCCGCCATCCCGCGATGTGCGTGCTGCGACCTCCCCGTTGGCCACCCAATCCCACAGCTGCACATGGACCAAGGTGTGGATTGGAAGTTCCCTTACATTCCCAATTACCATAATTGCTGATCTTCTGGTGAGTTTAAGTACCACATGGATTATGGATGCCGATTTGTATCCCCTTAAACCTCAGATCACGCAATGCAAAATAATAGGCACTGAAAAGGAAGTAGTGACATCCAAATAAAGAACAACACCGATATGTAGGCACAGAGATGGCTGTACATAGTCAAAAGGAAGCACAACTTGTCCAGATTTTAAAATGCCTAACCCTCGACACATTTTTGTGGTATCGCTAGTTCACGGGTGTCCCAATAAATTATAAAAATCAACACTAATCGGCTATTTGAATGATTACTGATTTACCTGAGAGTACAAGTGTCACAAGTATATTCGTTACTGCACTCGTACAACCTGCAAATTGATTATGGAATGAACTTCTGACGGGAAATAGAAAACAAAAAACACAAAAGAACAGTAGATACCTGACATAGCTCTAGAGTGGTAAACTTTTTTGACCGCTTCCAGTCATCTTTGGTGCCTGACTCGTATCTGGCCATTGCCCTACTCAGCGAGGTCACCGTTGCACCACTACTCACGGCAAGGCCCATTTGCCAAGTATGCTCCAGCTGCCAACAGACAAGCAATGTTGCAGAAACCAATTGAAGCCTTTTCCCTAATTAAAGCTACAAGACCATTTAGTAAAATCCACTGGAACTATAACAGCCGCTGCAGAACCCACTCTAGACCTTTTTCACAAACTAAAGGAAGCATTTTTTAGGTTCTGATTAACCCTGGGGGCTGCAGATGCTGTTATGAAAATCACTCTCTTCCTATCAATTTTCAGAAAATGGTTTAGAGTGGTTTCAGAAAATAGGAAGAGAGTGGTTTCAGAAAGTGATCTAGAGTGGGTCCTGACTAAATTGACAGGAAGAGAAGGAATTGGGGTGTTTTAGATCGATTGCTACACATACATGGCATACATCTGAAAAAGGAAAAAAGAACAGCCTAAATACAAACCTGAAGAAAACAGGATAAAATAACCCGATGTATGAATTGTAATGTGATGGGATTATTAGTAGACATGATAAAATACATATGTACATGTCATTAATTAATAGATTATGAATAGCAAGGACAACATTAAATCAAATCTGACAGAAATACTCGCAAAGAACAGTAATAATTACCAGTAGGCTGCATCGTCCTTGGTGCTAATCAATCAAAAACCTCTTGTCACCGGGAGTGGCGAGACCCGTCATCCACGCTGGTCATTCCCATCCACGAGATGAGAGAGAGAGAGAGAGAGTATGTACTGTGTACACAAAGATGGGAAGGGTTTGAGGAACAGATGAGAATCAAGGGAAAGAGAAGGGGAGGAGAATCCACACCTTGGTCCTCTGGCTGCTGCAACCCGTGGTCAAGGTGAAGAGGCGGTGGTGCAGGGGGAGGTTGGGGGATTTGTTGGGGGCACCTCGTCCAACGGCGGTCGTCCAGATCGGGCTCCTCCTCCGGCGGCTTCTTGGCGGTTAGTCCCCGGGGTGCCGTTGACCGGGGATCCTCCTCCGGCTACCGTCGTCCCGATAGAGATTAGGGGGAGGATCATTGCCCCCACAGCTTCTTGTTCGCGCCGCCGGCCCGGCCTCGCCGCTGCTGGCCCGGCCTCGTTAGAGGAGAAGGAGAGAAAGGAGGGGAGGAGAAGCTGCGGCGGTGGCCGTGGCCAGGGGAGGAAGAGAGATGGTGGAGGCGCGCGGGGCTCGAGGACGGAAGCTCATTCGCAGCTAGGGTTTTCACCCACCCATCCCCACGTTCCATCCCTTTTTTACCGAGCACACATTTGACACATACACTGCAAGGCTGGGCCCATGCAGAAGGGTGGCCCAGATGTCATCTACTCAGACCTGAAGCCACGGCGTGCCGAGAGATGGGCGGTCAGATTTTTGACAGCAGGGTAAAAATAACTTGGCATGGTAGATCGTGTGAGCCAGATTCGTTTGGCGACGCTGATGCCCCAGGTGAGCGGGTAGCACAGCCAGGTTTATATGTTCAATTCTAGCATTCATTTCACTTTGTAGGCCTCATCACATGCATAGAACACTAAATTCTCTCGTTTGAATTCTACAACTACTACTCTATTTTGCATCATTACAAGTTGGGCTAGCTAGATTGTGACTTTTTAAATTCATATTATTTGTGCTCCTTAATAATTTTGTAGACATAAAAGCCAGTTTTCACACTTGGTTTTCTTAATAATAAGTTAATAACTGGATGTAAGATTAGTTTACACTTGTTGTTCCATGTTAATTTATTATGTAATAGCTTGCATGTAATATATTTTTGTCTTACCTGGAAAAAAATGCTTCCATGCGAATAGTTTGTCCATAAATAGCAGAATAACAGTATAGTACTTTGGATTGTATAAGCCAGCACTATATCAGTATGAAATGATGATTTACTATGAGAACACATTGAAATTATGAAACTAATGGAGTATCACTTATTCCAAAAAAAATCGAAACAAATGTGTTTGATTCTCGGTTGTTTCATAGTACACACCACTGAATTGATTTCCTTCTGTTCGTGGAAATGGATTTTCTTTTGTTTATAGGCATGTGACGGTCCATAACACTAATGATCCTATCACCAGAATACTCATTTATCTGTTTTCATTTCACACAGACTTATGTAAATAGATATTTGGGATTTGAAACAATATCAGATGAATAACAGGGGGCAATACTCCCTGTCAGAAAATTATGCACTTCTATTCATTTGATATAAAGAGCTACTAAATATAATAATAATTCGGTAGGGTTCTCTCATCAGTATGGGTGGTGGCCCTAAGCGAGGGATAGATGTGGCGGACTATGCTCTAATTGAGTATGACGTGAGGATTAAGAGAGGCAGACAAGAAAGAGATGACCTACAACTGATTGATGGCGCAATATCCTTAGGCCCCCACAGGACATGGGATCAGCCATTCACATATGACATCTCTAACGATTGTGGCGGCGTAGTTGACATAACTTTAGCAAGTCTTTCTTGTGCGGTCGAGGCGACCGTAGAGGTTCTCATATCGGAAGTGCAGAGCAGTTTCCATATGTCTCTCAGATGTTTTACTAGTGGGTTTGATACGGAGATCCGGCTCTTTGATGGTGTTGTTGTCGAGTCTTGCAGCTTGAAGAGGTCTGTGGTTGCAGTAGTGAAGTAGTCTTTCATACGTTTGAAATTCAAGATAAGCACACCGTCATCCGGTTCCGAGTCCAAACGTTGTTGTACCTTCAAGGCGAAGACACATGGGCATAATACTCGAGAGATAAAAACTGATTTTGCATTGATCTCGGTGAAGGTGACTTGGTCGACGTTGCCCGGTAGCTTTCCCGGCTAAGTATTTGCCCGGCAGATACTTCTGTATATGTAATGGATGGACCAATGGATTAACAGTGGTATTAACGCAGACTAGAGTCCTGGACTTGTGAAAAAGCATTGGAGTGTAATCAAACTATTGTCCTTTGTACTACACATTCGGTCCAGAGGCTACAGATGCTGCTGTAGTGCATCTGTTTCACATTTGGTTCTTCTCTCCATATATTAGCACTAGGCCTTAGGTTGAAAGCATGGAGGAATTTCCTAGCTGCACATGCACAAGAGGGCCAGAGGGGCTTCTCGGTAGACTGCTAGCTTTTGGTTTGTCTTGGGCTTTTGGCAGTTTTCTCTCTCCTCTGTTTTCCCTGTTTCCTCCTTGGTTTTATCTGTCTCGTTTGTAATTTGTACCCCCTGTTCCTTCTATAATGCGAAGTAGAGCTCCTGCTGGTTCGGGTAAAAAAAAAATGCTCCTGTTGAGGACAAACTAATGTTCAGTTATAACTTATAATTTCTGAATTATTTATTATTCTTATGCATGCCGGTAAATCTCGACACCATACAGAGCTATTCATGTGAAAATAATGTAGTAAATTGTACGTGAGCTTTTCCATGTGACATTACCCTTGCGTTGAGCTGAAAGTTTATCGTGTTATATAATTGTTATGCCAAAATCATCAATATAACCTTTTTTTTAACACAGCACAGACGCAAGCGCTCCTATACACGCGCGTATACTCACCCCTATGAACGCACATACGCACATCCTACCCCTATTAGCACCTCCGAGAGACTGAGTCGGCTTATCATCTTGAGATTTACGAAGTCACTATAGGCGCCTCGTCGTCGACGGGAACGTCTCCTCCAACTGAATGCACATCGTCGGAAATCCTGAAATAAATTCAGAAATAATGCAAGCACCAGAACTTGAACCCGGCTGGGCTGAGGATACCACTGTCCCTCTAACCATCCAACCACATGTTGATTTGCTCAATATAACCTTTAGCGGTGCATGCATGTGGTGGTTGCACTTTTCCAGACTACTCTACTAGTCATGTTGGGCCTTTCAGCCAGCTTTAAGGAGGGAGAGTCCTGTTGACTTTCCAGGAAATGATTTGTTGTTATGGATGTTCGGTGTTAGAGAGATCTTGCAAATCTGACAACTTAATCATTTGCAGACGGGTCGAGCGTGTCTGCGGACACTGATCGGGCAAGCCTCAAATAAACACAACTGCATTCGGGCATCCGGACATCTCATACTAGATTCTCAAATCCATACAAAAGCATGTAAACGAAAAAAATCTACGTACTACGTAAAAACTACTACTTCTCGTCGGAGATTTCGAGGATCTCTGTGTCCTTCGGCGGATACATGGGCGACAGTTGCAGCTCTGCCCCCTCCGTCTGCTCCGCTTCGGCCTCCTTCGCCGCTATCTTCGTGTCGAGCTCGTCGAAGAGCGCGTCGGCCTTCACCTTCCTCTGCCCGATGAGCTCCCGGTTGACCTCCACCTTGGCCTCATCCTGAATGGACTCCAGGATGGCCTGCTGCTCCGCCATCTTCTCGACATGGGCGACGGCGAACTCATCCTCTGCCTCGGCCACCTCCATCGGCTCTGGCAGCTCCTCCTCCGGCTGCTCCCCTCCTCCTCCTCCTCCTCCTCCGGCTCTGGTGAGTCTGGAGGCAGACCCGCAGCGATGCGCGCGACGCTCATCGCCTGGATCTCCGACTCGATCTGCATCCGGCGCTCCGGCATGAGCATCGCATAGGTGGTGATCCTACGGCGAACCATATCGACGCCGGAGACCATGGGAGAGCGGGGAGAGAAGGTGGACAGGATCGGGTAGCGGCATAGAGAGGGAGGAGGTGGATGTGCTAGGGCTGGGGGACACCGACCGGCTTAAATAGCCGGATTGGCCTCGGGCGGCAAGCCGGAGTGGCGCCACGCGTCGTTCACACTGCAGCGACGGTCGAGGCGTCCGTCGGACCGTCGGGTTTTCGGGCGAATCCGCGTGGGACCCCATCGTCAGGCNNNCGTGGCGGGCGTGCCCGGGCGCCCCATATTTGGGCTGGACATGAGGGGTGATAGTCAGCCCGGACGTTTGAGGCCCATTTAGGATGTCCGTTTATGTCGAATTTTCGTGACCGGACGTTGATCGGACGGCCTGGCCGGGCGTTTGAGAAGGGTATGAGGGATCCGATTGTAGATGTTCTTAAGGGTGTATTATTATTTAGCATAGGCCTTCTCTGACCGAAATCTTTGGAGATGGTTCCGTATTCTGATTTTTTTGGAAACTTGGACACAATGGGGAAATGCACCAGGTGTTGTACCTAATCAGGTGTCTTTAGAAGCCTGTAAACAAGCTCGAAATGAAGGATGCGATCTCGCCCGTGAAAGTTATGAAAGTATTTGGCAAAGGTAGCCAATGGGGGAGTCATGAACTAGCCACATCTTGTGAAATATGGAAGACGGTCAAACTCAAGTTCAAGCATGTAGATGAACTTCGTAGATCAATAGGTTACAAAGCTTCTAAGTAGAAAAGTTTTTGAAAGCACGGATATTTTTTGAATTTGTGAAGAAATTTTGAAATAGGAAGTACTTTTAAATCCCCAACAATTTTAAAAATGCGGCCATTTATTAAAATTCCTGAACATTTTTTTAATAGGTGAACAAATTTTGAAGGGATCATTCTTTGAAATTCCAAACAATATTTGAAAATTCAAGCTTTTTTTTAAACTCACCGAACCATTTATGAAAATGTGAACAAATTTGAAAATATTTTTTTGTGAAATTTGCGATTAAAAAGTAAAGAAAAAGAGACATAAAAATGAACCAAAAATTTAAAAATCTAGTAAATCAACAGAAAAAAGAAAACCGGTTCTGAAATCTTCTAGACGGTTCCAAAAACCGGGATTTTGTATATATGGAGCTGATGAAAATGGGTTGGTCCAATAACTTGATCGATGTCGATAGTGTTGCGTTCATTGGATGCACTGAGCGTCCAATGGGATTTATAGGATTTTCCCACTTCTCCTTGTGGCACATCCTATATTTGGGCTTCAAAAGCTCATCTTTATCTTTACTTTTACCTACTAATAAAAGAAGTAGTGTTTATGTCCGTACGTCATCCAAATTTTCCTTAAAATTGCAATTTACCCACCAATATCATCGATAAGTGATAAAAAAACGTTTCATACAGAAAAATCTTGGACTGGGCCGGCTGCAGTAGAAACTCCTATAATGCGCTCTGCACGCTAGGAGAATAAACAATGCACATGTTTGGACCGGTCATGTATGGCCATTCTGTTTTTTAAATTTCGTTTTTATTTTCCATCATAATTTTTTCTAATTTAAATGATTTTGGGAATTCAATAAAAAATAGAAAATTCTAAAACAATGAGAATTGTGAAACAATATGTTTAATAATTAATAAACGTTTGTGTATTCAGAAAATGTTATCAATTTTAAAAAATATTCGCATATTTAAAAAATGTCACAAATTTTTGAACAAATGTTCAGGAAATCAAAAAACATTCATGATTTTTTAAAAAGTTCAAGTATTAAAAATGTTAATGAAATTGAACAAAAAATAGTCATCCCAAAAAATGTTCATGAATTGAAAAAATTCCTAAAAATTTAGTAACTGTTCGTAAATTAAAAAATAGTTGATTCATAAAATGTTTGCTGATTCACAAAATCACATATTTTAAAAAATCATCAATTTTGAAAATTGTTCCACCAATTTCGAAAAAAAATTCTTTGATTCTAGACATGTTCGTCGATTTGAGAAACATGTTTTAAAAATGTTTACATTTTTAAAAATATATTTGAAAATAGTCTAAAATGTTCATGAATTCAAAAAATGATCTTGATTTTAGAAAATGTTCACGTATTTGAAAAATGGTCACGATTTCAAATATGTTCACGAGGTTAAGAAAATGTTTATAATTTACAAAAAATATTCACGATTTCATGAAAATGAGAGCGATAGTGTATCTCGGTGATGCAGCAAAATGTCGTCATGGTCATTGGAGATTATGATTTTTTTCTCCCGTTACAACGCAAGGGCCGTGTTGCTAGTATTTGGTAATGTGCGAAGGATCCACATCTTGGCCATCAACTTTCGCATACGTGCCACTCTAGGTTTCCCTAAGGAGAGACTCAACCTCTCAAAAGAATATAAAAAAATAAGGAGAGACTCAATGTGGTCGGGGTTCTTAGATGGGGACGAAGCGGGAGACCAGGGCGGTGACTAGTGAAGCCATTACACCTAGACCCCAATAAATAGGCTTCGAGCCGATCCTTGATCTCGAGAAGCTCACTACTCGTTGGATTAGTCTAGCCTAGTAAATCCAATCTATACACCCAGTCAAGATCGTGTGTCTCCAACTCGGCGAGTTGACCCACAAACCGCCGAAACACCACTTGTATGCGGGATCTCAAAGTAGGTAAATTGTGCCTCGTGTCCATTTGTTAACTTGGGGTCATGTCTCACTGGCATACAAATTATGTGTGGTTGCCATACTATTATTAAGTATTTTACGGAAAACTCCTTGACATCGGGTTAGTAGGAAACCTAGCCGTCACAACACGGTCCAAATCACAACACTTCACAAAGTAAAACGGGCTACACTGGCCCGACACGATCAACCAAACCGGGCCCGACCTCAAAAGGGGAGAAAAATGGAAGGCACGACCTAACACAATGTCGCAGGTCGTGCTTGGGTTGTCCTGACATGAAAACAACCAATAGCACAGAAATGAAGAAATAGTTTCTCAAAAAAAATGAAGAAATAGTCCTCGCATAGGTGAGTGGCAGTTTGAAGAATACGCGACAGAATGGGAATAAAGGGTCGTTAAGCGGGAAATACCATGGTGCACCCGGGTGACATCTCATCCTATATGCACAAAATAATTTAGTCATTAAAAAAGGTCAATCAATTTTTAAAATCAAATATGATCAAATATTGTACTCGTATTAAAATATTTACCAAGGAATTACTTCCATGGTAATTAGGTGAAAAAACAAATCAAAATGCTATATACAACGAAAGTACCTTTCAACACCCGGGCTCAAATGCTCCTGGCGTAAATAGTAAAATCAGAAAAAAAAATACAAAATCAAAATTCTGATTTTTTTTGTGGGATACGTTAAATTTTTATCAAACTCAGAATTTCACTGTTCATACCAGGAGCATTTGAGCCCGGGTGTAGAAAGTTCACATCATGCTATTTTCTCCTCACATTTTTTTGCCCTAAAGTCAATGGGAGTTATTTCTTGGCAAATCTTTTTATATGAGTATACTTCATCATATTTGATTCCAAAAAAGATCAGATTTTGTTTGACCTTTTGTGATTACTAAATTATTTTAGCACTGAGTGTGTATTTTGGAGCCCGGGTGCATTGGAGGACCTTGTTTAAAACAGTTAAAAATCACACTTACAATGTTTCAGAAAATTCGAACTTTTTTATACATGATTATATGGATGTATTTTACAAATGTGTAAAGTTTCATAATGAAATAAGTAAACATGTGAGCTATAAAAAATGCCAAAATTGTGATTTCTAAATAGTAAATAAAAGATGCATTGTTCATCTTTCCAAAAGCACGTTTTTTTCATTTTTGTGTAAGTTACATGATTATTTATTTCAGCATCAAAATTTGCACATGTGTAACATACATCCATATAAACATGTTGAAGTTATTTACTTATTTATTGACATTTTAAAATACCATTTTGACATTATTCAAAACATAGGACTTACTCGAGCTCCCTCTATGGATCGAAAGTATGTCTAGAGGAGGAGTGACTAGAATACTTGACCAAATTAAAACTTAACCTTTTCCCAATTTATCGGTTGGCTAGTTTTAGTGATTTTACCAAGTTTAAGACACCATACACATGCAAGTCTACGAGTATAGCAGCAGAAAGTAATGACATAGCAAGTGTAAGTAAAGGGAGGGGTAGGAAGATCAAACGCAATGAAGACACGAAGATTTTTGGCATGGTTCCGATAAGTGGTGCTATCATACGTCCAGATTGATGGAGACTTCAACCCACAGAGGGTAACGACTGCGCAAGTCCACAGAGGGCTCCACCCACNNNGGGTCCACGAAGAAGCAACCTTATCAATTTCACCATGGCTTATGTCCATGATGGACTAGCCTCAATCTGGGTAGATCTTCATGAAGTAGGCGATTTCCTTGCCCTTACAAACTTCTTGGTTTAACTTCACAGGATTTGGAGGCTCCCAAGCGACACCTACCCAATCTAGGAGACACCACTCTCCAAAACTTTATAGATGGTGTATGGATGATGAACCCCTTGCTTTAGTGCTTCAAAAGATAGTCTCCTCNNNNCTCAATCACTCTCTCACAGAATTTGACTTGGTAGAAGAGGATGATTGGATGGAAAGCAACTTGGGGAGGGTAGAAATCAAGATTCATATGGTTGGAAAGGAATATCTTGATCTCAACACATGAGTACGTGGTTCTCTCTCAGAAAATGTAAAATGAATGGTGGAAGTGTTGGTTTATTTTGGGTGCTCTCATCATGAGTGAGAGGGGGTGTAGGGGGGTATATATAGCCATCTCCAAAAAATCCAACCATTACAACATT
>CBMN010037369.1:0-13767 GCA_000582825.1 Hordeum pubiflorum
TGTGTGTGTGTGTGTGTGTAATTTCGGCATATGCATGAGGAACTATAATACATGGGAGTAGCCACAACACACTGATGATAATAGGGGCTCAATGGAACACATTTTCGTAGTGAAGAAGCAATGGCGGATCGAGCCGACACATCATATATTTAGAGGGTTTATTATCTTTCCGCACAAACTTGAAGCCCTTGGCAGGGGGCGAAATGAATCCGGTGACATCTTGGAATTCGGCCCGATATTGATCTCGCTTATTGGTTTCTTCAAATAACTGTAGTGCATGATTTCCACCTGATTTGATTCATCTCAATCAGAGTGCTCGCCAGCTAGTTCAAATTATGCATGCTGACTACACAGTTTTGAGTAAGTTTCATGTCACAAGAATACAGACGTGGCATGCCACCTCACAGTAATTAGTAGCATGTCAATGCTTGTATTCTACTTTATTACGGTTGGGTGATGATGTGGTGTTAAGATAACTCCTGTGACCTTTTGTAGCTAGCCATCAATCATAAGCATAACAAAATGATAAAATAGAGCTTGATTAACCTTGGAGCAAGCCAGCTAAGCTAGGCGGTAGCTAAGTAGTACTCCCTCCGTTCCATAACGTAGTGCATATAGATTTTTAGGAAAGTCAAACTTTACAAACTTTGACCAAATTTATAGAGAAAACTATTTATATTTACAATATCACATATATACAATATGAAAGTACGTCTTGTGATGTATCTAAGGATATGTATTTAGTATTCTAGATGTATACTTTTCCTTATAAACTTGGTCAAAGTTAATAAAGTTTGACTTCTCAGAAAATCTATACGCACTACATTGTGGAACGGAGGGAGTAAGTGATTGGTTAATTAGTTTACTCTGTTTTGTTTTGTTTTTGCTTGCAGAGAAGACTTTTCTCTGTGTTCCTAAGCCATACATTTCACATTTAAGCTGAAAATAAACTCATGCTCACTTAACCCCACCAAATAACAGCGCGCAGATTAATTAATATATTAAGCCTGTTCACCCAAGAAATATCTAAGAGCCTGATGCCCATCAACTGACTGTTGTTCACAGTACCTCGGGCAAACTGGCCCCACTGTCAGGGACTCAGATCTAAACCTACCCTACTTATGTTATGAGTTACTACTTCTTACTACTCATAGTGCAATTAGGCAGGCAAGCCGTACTAATACATGACAGGAACTGTTTTACTGTCTCCTATTTATTTTTAGCAGCTGCTCTGCTCCTCCCCTGCATCTGGATCCTCATGTCAAGGCAGATTAAACAATAAATGATACACTACAAAATAACAGATTTAGATCCTCCTCGGGAGCCATTAATCAAAAACGATTGTGTACTTTGTGTAGATCTCCAGGACAAGATCTTGCCAGAGAGACAGTCCATTGCAAAACAAGATCCTCAGTTGATTGCAAAAGAGGATCTTCAGTTGATTTGCCAAAGGAGATCAAATGAGCAGACCACAGATATGGAATTTAATCTTACCCAACTTACAACTGGACAATTTAAAATTTCTCAAACTAACTTAAAAGCTTCCATTTTAGCATTTTTACTGCACATGACAAAGATTTTGGTATCTGTGTATCAATATAGCTTTTCTTGAGGTGGGCCCACTTTCTGACCATTCTCCACAGGACAAGATCTTCCAGCAGGAAGTACACACACAGAGTACAGCTTGTTTGTCAATGGAAGTTAGTGTAAACAAGATATAGCATAATCTTTTCGATGATGACACAACATATATACTACTAATCCAGCTCTCTTGCTCCCTCTCTCTCTTAGTTTATTCACTGTCCTCATGCATGCAAAATACAAAGCCTCATCAAGTGCTACAATCTCTCTCTGTTTCTGATGTACCTCTCACTCTCACTCTCACTCTCACTCCATCTGCACCAGAAGATCTACCCAAAAAAAGAGGAAGCTACTTACTAAGTTACTAGCCAGCTAATACCCCCAACCTCCTAAGAACAACATGTACATGGTGGCGCGCCGCGACACGCGTCGCGACATGGCGGCGCGAAGCTTCGGCTGAGGTCCCGTTTGGAAGGCAGGAATTCTTTTCGACCGTCAGGAACTGAACTGAACTGGTTCCTGTGGAATTCTTGTGGTTTCGACTGGGGTTTCATCGATCAGGCTTGTAGCTCCTCCTTCTCGACCTGCAGCCTGATCTCCCTGTTGAACCTGGTGATGAAGTCCTCCACCCTCCGGTTGAGCTCCTCGTCGGAGAGCCGCGCGTAGTACTCGCTCTCCTCCTCCTCTGCGGCGGTGGGCCGGCGCCGGCCCTCCGTGGCGGTGCGCCGGAGCTTCTCGTCCCTCACCACGACCACGCTCTTGTCCTGCACCACCGGGTCGGGCACGAGCGCGTGGGAGTGGGACCTGCTCCGCCGCCTCCTCGCCGCCCTCTCCTCCCTCGCCAGACTCCTGCTCGCCGTCAGCCTCGCCTTCACCGTCACGCCGTCGTCGTCGCCCTCACCGGTGGCGTAAGCATAGGACGGTGTGCCGGATACGGTCATATTCGCCCGAACATCTTCTTCGCCTCGTACGACCAATGCGTTTGCATGGCTGTCCACGGCCGTGTTGCCATGGACGACGACGTCCCTCGCGACAACCAACGGTTGGTCCTCGATGATGACCACAGGCAGCAGCGGCTCGTCGCTGGAGACGCTAACCATTGGCACCGCCGCCGCATCGCCGTTGTAGTTGGAGAAGACGAAGGGGCGGTCGTCGACGCTCGGGGAAGCGGAAGTTGAGGAGCCGAAGAAGAGCATGCCGGAGTCGGCGGCGATGACGACGATGATGGAGTTGGACATGAGGAACCAGAAGGTGGTGTCCCGGAAGAGCGTGGCCGGCGGCACGCGGAGGACGGAGACGTAGAGCACCGGCAGCGCCATCACCAGGATGGAGATGGACACCCTGGTCATCATCTGCTGCTGCCTGCTGATCTCTTTCTCCGGCGGAGCCTGCATGTTCACCAGCGGCAACATGTGTTTGCAGTGTACGCTTTGCGCTTTCTAGCTTCCCTGCTATGCTATGGCTTGTTTGAGTTTGAGCTCGTGGTTTCTGTGGACTTGTGGTGTGAATGAGATGTCCTTTTATAGGGAGAGAGAGAGAGAGGTAGAGAAAGAGAGAGAGAGAGGGGTAGAGAGAGACGGGGGTAGAGAGAGAGAGAGAGAGAGGGTAAATGCATGCTAATTGTTGTGTTGTCTCTAAAAAATATAGTTGTTGTGTAGGTGTAGGTTTGTGGTTGTATATGCGTGTGAGAATGATTGGTGTGTGTCTAGAAAGAGAGAGAGAGAGAGAGTGCATGCATGGGAGGGGGAGAGTGAGCATCACTAGTACTACTAGTAGTAGCTCTCCAATAATCATGTGTGTGGCTGGCTGGATGGAGATGGGGTAAAGAAAGGTATGGTGGTTTTGCATGCCTGATTAGAGAGGGCAAGCTAGGGGCTGGCTGGATGATGGTGCTGCTGCATTTGATCTTGATATTTTGGGGTGCAATTTGCTAGAGGGGGAGGGGGACACTGTTGAGATGAGAGCAAATGGGCATTGTGGCACATGTTTGGCCGGCAAGGCAGGACAACCAATGATATGGTGAGAAAACCATGCATGTATGGCTCTGCGTTTTGGAAAAGCAAAGTTAAGAGCATACTTTCTTATATCTACCACCACACACCCTACCTAGCTATCCCATGCTAGGATCAAAACCATGGTGCTCATCCGTATGAACCACTGCCTTGTTGTGGCCACTGAACCATCAACCATGCATGCTTGTGAAAATTGCTTGCCAATTTGTTATTTGTTTCTTTTCGTGATATAACATCATTGAACGAGCTTTCGGGGAAAAAAATATCTTCATCAATCTTCCGTGTTTTCTTTTTCGAAATGGCTTGCTTTATGTACTCTGCGTAAATACAACACACCACATGATAGCCTCTTTTGAGAGTGTATCATATATGTAGTACGACCATATACTGATATACAAGCATGGTTCAGAAACTTGTGCAATTTATCACATGGGGTTAGGGCACATTAGAACTTGCGCAATTTAAACCGATGACTCTTAATTGAAGGGAACGAAAAACATGCCATGAGGAGAAGAAAAAATCACAAAAAAAGACCGAAGGTTTAGCCCGTTGAACAAGCTCCTAGTGAAATTCCTTTTTTGATTGACCAATATAACACCGAAGATTAACCTGACTATTGTTATTTCAAGAACAGTCTAGTTAACCTCATGTTATTATCGGTATAAAAGGATGTTGAAAAAAAATCATTAGACACTCTCCTCCCCTTTCCCCACTACAATGAGAGGTGATTAGGGCGAGCATCCATTCCCCACCATCCACCGCTGCTGACATTGAGCCCGTGCACTTCCCTCTCCTCTGCCAGCCATTGCCACTCCGTGATGGGTGGGCAACCCCGGTGCCTCGATGTCAGCCTGTAGATAGATTAGGGTTCTATGGTGGCGCGTTCTTGATGGTGGCAGTGGCGCCAAAACCGATGAATAAGTTTTCCTCAAGCTTTCACATCTCGACGGTGTCATCTATGCCAGTGTGGCTCGGTGGTGTACATTCCAATTATCCTTTCTGGACGGTGAGGCTATGATTTGCATGGTATGTCAGCCTGTAGATAGATTAGGGTTCTATGGTGACGCGTTCTTGATGGTGGCAGTGGCGCCAAAAACTAATGAATAAGTTTTCCTCAAGATTTCACATCTCGACGGTGTCATCTATGCCAGTGTGGCTCAGTGGTGTACATTCCTACTATCCATTCTGGACGGTGAGGCTATGATTTGCATGGTATGTCAGCCTGTAGATAGATTAGGGTTCTATGGTGGCGCGTTCTTGATGGTGGCAGTGGCGCCAAAACTGATGAATAAGTTTTCCTCAAGCTTTCACATCTCAACGGTGTCATCTATGCCAGCGTGGCTCGGTGGTGTACATTCCTACTATCCTTTCTAGACGGTGAGGCTATGATTTGCATGGTATGTCAGCGCATAGACGGTGGCATCTTCCCTCCGCGGTTTGGTCCTTTGGCCACATCTTCATCGCATTTCCCATTAGTGTGTCCTCGGGTTCCGGCATGCAAGCCAGTGATAAATAATGATCGATCTTGAATTTGCGTCTCTTCCGGTTGTGATGGCATCTTCTCCGGGGCGTCGGATCGGCTGGACCGTGGCCTTGATAACTTCCCGTACGCGATCAACGACGATGAGTTGGCTCCGGTGTGGAGCGGCATGCGGCGACACACCATCTGCTGCACCGACTCCACATGTCACAAACCCGGACGGGATGATATTTTTTCCAAAAAGGTTGCAAAGTATCAACTGTACAAAAATAAATAAATAAATAAAATTAAAATGAGGGTGCGATGGTTAGCAAAAGGCCATGACCTTTTATGGACAAGTCTAAACCCATGTTAACTCCTTTACGTAGTTACAAGAAGTGGCTGAAAAGACTTAAGTTTGCGTTGTCAGAATGATTGCAAGCCGAGGAACAAGACAAAAACAAATCATTTTGGACTATAATTGGTCACAAATGCATATATGTAGTATATGCAGTTGATATCACATCAATAATCAAATTGCCCACTAATTCCTTTGTTCTCATTATGTTACTCATTATGTACGTTCCTGAAGCTTTCCCATCAATAATTGGGCCGGGAAATATCAAAACTAATGTGCACCATGGCCACACGTGTCACTCTTCCTAGCTTCCTAGGCCTTCTGTTGCCTATCAACTTGTACTGTGTTGGGTCTCTCCATCATCCTGTCCGTTGATGCAGATAGGACAATTTTGATCGACTTGCATAAATCCAATTAATAGTGCTTATGCGTTCTTCAATGTGTGTGATGTTGCGCGGCAGGCATACAATTGTCAAATCATTAAAATGGTGCATGTGACATGGCTACAAATGTTTTTTTTTTAACCAGGGTAGGGTCCCAAAGGACCCCCAAACTTTATTGGATATTGCAGTACAGTACAACCTGAAGGACACACAACAAACTCGAAATTACAGAGCAGTCCCTGAAATATGCAGAAAGGACCCCGTAAAACTGAAGAGGAACGCAATCAGGTCCAAATTGCTCCCGAGCGGCTGCAAACTCGCCGGCGCCGGGGACGGCACCACTTGGTCCGCCGAGCTCTCCACCGCAGCATGCTGTGGACACCGAACCGGAGCAATACTGCCTCCCATATAGCATCAAGGCTGGGAGGAAGAAGGTTGGCCGCCCTCCGGCCATAGAATTCGAAGGCGTGGCGGCGCTGCAAACCGGCTGACTGCCGGGAGCGCCGAAACACAAACACCGTCGATGATGCGCTCTGGAACCGGTCACAAGAACCAACTTCATGCCTTTCTCCATCGGCTTGACCACCACCATGGTGACTACCGTCGACGAAGGCGAGCATCGGGGATTCCTGCACACCAGGGAGGTCATCGAGCTTATTTCCGAGGACTCCGGCTTGATTCCGACCAGCAGAAGCGAATCAATCACCACCACCATCAGGAGCCCCTCCGGAAACCACCGCACGCGGCTCGGGCGCGCCGGCGACAAGGTCCCCATCGGCATGACGCCAAACTCCGGCACGAGGCCAAACTCCACTAAGGAAACAGCTAGGCTACATCTACTATCTACAGCGGCGCTCCGAGCTCCTCCCCCATCTCCTCTCCGACCGGCGTCGCCGGCGGCGAAGATCCGGGATCGGGCCGGGCCCGAGACGCCTCCTCTGTCGCCTCTCTCGAACAGAACAGAAGGGAGGAGAAGAAACGAGAAGGGGGAGACTGAATGTTTCTACCAACACCTCGTTAACCAGATACCTCTAGACAAGACACGGAAAGACAAAGATGTTCCATATCACCTGCTTCCAGCCACTATCGCACCACCCTCTATCTAGCAGCAACCGACTAAACATGACACCTCCGCATTCTATCTTTCCGCTTTCCCATCACCGCCACACTCACCCCCATCAACCATGTCTTGGATGCGCCCTTCTCACGGGCCTTTCCTCGAGGGTATTGATGGGACATTGCAGAGCGAGAGTTTTGTAAGGGCGCATATGACTACTCCAAGTGGATGGAGGATAATAAGTGTTGTAAGGCTGAATCAGTCATCGACAACGCCAACCTCCTCATTGCCCTCGCCTACTTTTATTGCGTTGTCAGCGGCCGTCTAGACAGAATTGGACGTCATGCTTACGCCAACCTTCAAACCTATGGCCTTATCCCGCTTCCATGACGCACAATCATTCGTTGACCATGTGGCCCTAGAAGTCATGACAACAGTAGCCTACATCAATGCAAGGTCACTTTCAAATGGAAGAAGAGTCTGTAGTTCATATTCTAGTAGAGAATTGTAGTTTAAATGGCTGCTCCATGTTCAAATCTAGCACGAGAAGACTACCATTATTAATTTGCGGAAGGAAGGGGTCTTGAAGCCAATGGAAAACATGGTTTAATTGTATTTTTCTTTAAGACAAGTTTATGGCGATTCTGAGTTGACACATCGGCTCAGCGGTCTTTATGTATGACGCTCCATATACGTGGATGGCAATTGATATTATGACGACTCTATTTGAAATGCGGATAAAACTAGCAAACCTTTCTCTAAATGGGGTAAAAACCAGCAAAACTCTCGCTGCATGGGAGAATCCGGATTGAAAAGTGTTAAATGAGATAATTCATGGAAAAAATGTTAAATCAAGGGAAATTAAACATCCAACTACTACATGTAAACGTTCCGAGTGGTTGGGTTAGGATGACAATGGTATACTTAGCCCATCAAGATTTAAGTTTTAGACTTGACATTGGTCACATTTTCTGATTTATTTTAGATTTTCCGGCGATGCCCGTTTGATGGGAGAATATGTTTCGTTAACCACGTAACGTTTGTGATGACTTCACTAATTTAAGATGATATGTTGACTCGGTTTTTCGAAGATGCTCATAGGAGAAGAATTTTTCATAGAAAAATGACTTTGATGGTACTGTGTTTAAAAAAAATTAAACACGACCCCAATCCGCCATGAACGACTTTGTGGTGGCTTTGCAGTGAGTGGATGGCGGCTTCTAGTGCCAACTGCCAATTGCCATGGTTGGCAACTTGCTATTAATTATTTTCCCGTCTTCAAAAGCTACCTTTGCTCGTCCACTGTGCTGCTCAATGGCGGCTCACCATGTCGCCCTGTCTGTGCTCATCCTTGCGGTCGCACTGCTCGCGCCGAGCGGCCAAGTCGCCGGAGAACCCTGGCCAGTGTGCGGCGACAGCGGCGAATACGACGACAAGAGCGAGTACCAGGCCAACCTCAACCTCGTCGCCGCCGCGCTCCCCAAGAACGCCTCGGCGTCGCCCAACTTCTTCGCTACCGCCGAGGCCGGCGCCGTCCCGGAGAAGGTCACCGCCCTCGCGCTCTGCCGCGGCGACGCCAGCTCCAGGTCCTGCTCCACCTGCCTCGCCAACGCCTTCGACAACCTCCCCAACGTGTGCCCCGGCTCCAAGGACGCCGTCATCTACTACGACGCCTGCATGCTCCGCTACTCCGACGTGCAGTTCCTCTCCGCCGACGACTCCGGGCCCATGGGCTTGGACCTCAGCATGACGGTCCGCAACTCCGGGAACGCCACGTCGGAGCCGGGCAGGTACCAGCGCGTCGTGGCCACGCTCATGAACGCGACCGCCGACTACGCCGCGTTCAACTCCACCCGCCGGTACGCCACCGGCCAAGCCGACCTCAACCGTGAGTTCCCCAAGGTGTACAGCTGGGCGCAGTGCACCCCGGACCTCACGCCGGGCCGATGCCGGGACTGCCTCGCCCAGATCTTGGCGCAGTTGCCGCTGCAGTTCACGGACGGTATCGGAGGCAGGCTTCTTGCTCCCCGATGCAGCTTCCGCTACGAGACCAAGCCCTTCATGAACGGCCCCGTGACCGTGCAACTGCCAGCAACGTCACCGAGCTCTGGAGCGCCGGCGCCGGCCATGGTGCCCACAGCTCCTGCATCGGCGACAGCAGAGGGTCAGCTCTTAACTTAACTTTTAGTAGTGTAACTAGACATTTCCTCTGCTTTCCTCTTCTTGCTCTGCTTTCCTCTGCTCATTGCTCTGCTTCCACTCTCTCCGTCCAGAAATATTTGTCGGAGAAATGAACATATCTAAATTTATTTTTGTTCTAGATACATTCATTTTTATTTGTTCTCCGACAAGTATTTCCGGAGGAAGAAAATATATATTTAGCTCCCAGTAGACACTAGACGTAGGTGAAACAACAATTCCCGAAAAATCTTATATTCGAACTCCAAAGACTCAACCAACGTCCATTGCCCTCCAATCATTTCCAGTTATCTTGCGATATTTCAGTTCATATCTCCTACACTCGTCTGACATGACATGAGTATCTTAAATTGTACAGGGAGGAAGTACAGTGTTCCTGGCATGGTTCTTATAATTCTGTTGCCTACGATGGCAGTCATAAACCTCGTCGCTTGGCTCTTTACATGGAGAAGGCGGCGGCAGGCATTGACAAAGGCAAAGCAACCAGGTAAAATGTCAGTTTGTCAGGCAAAACTCTCCAACTTCAGTGTCAGGGCCTAAAATGGAACCAACATTTTATGCACTTATATGTCATGCCAGTCACACCAGCATATACATTCAAACAGATCAAAATGATTCCATCGATGAAGCAGAAGACATTGAAAGTGTAGAGTCAATGTTAATTGACATTTCAACTCTGCGAGCGGCAACCGATGATTTCGCAGAGAACAACAAGCTTGGTGAAGGCGGCTTTGGCCCGGTGTTCAAGGTAGTGAACTATCCTATGTTGAAGCCAGTAGGCAGTTACGCATAGCAATTGAAATTTTTGTGATACAATTTATTCAGGGTACTCTCCTAAACGGCGATGAGATCGCTGTGAAGAGGCTCTCCAAGAGCTCAACACAAGGGGTGGAGGAGCTGAAGAATGAGCTGGCCTTGGTTGCGAAGCTCAAGCACAAGAACCTTGTAAGACTCGTCGGCGTCTGCTTGGAGCAACAAGAGAGGCTACTCATCTATGAGTTTGTTCCTAACCGAAGCCTCGACCTGGTCCTTTTCGGTAACTCGTCAAGCCATGATTCTATTGTCCATTTTCTCCACGGACTTAAATATTAGTACAACATCATATTGATCTTATATAACTATTTTCTAATTGTTTTGATGAAAAAGCAGATGAAGAGAAACGTCAACAACTGGATTGGGAAACGAGGTTCAAGATCATAAATGGAGTCGCTCGAGGCATGCAATACCTCCATGAAGACTCTCAGCTCAAAGTAGTCCATCGCGACCTCAAAGCGAGCAACGTCTTGTTAGACATGAACATGAACCCGAAGATCTCGGATTTTGGCCTCGCGAAGATTTTCGGGAGAGAACAGACCCACGGCGTGACGAACCGCGTCGTTGGCACACGGTAAGTAGTAGCATGAAGGACAGTAAGTTTTCCAGCAGTATGTAAATAACTAACTATGAATTCTTCTTGTTTGTTCAGTGGATACATGGCGCCGGAGTACGTGATGCGTGGGAACTACTCGGTGAAATCAGACGTGTTCAGCTTTGGCATTTTGGTCCTGGAGATCGTAACAGGAAAGAAGAACAGTGACTGCCACAACTTCCAGCAATCTCCAGATCTCTTGACCACAGTACGCGCTTGTTATTTGAATATCTAGCTAACATGCAGAGCATCTTGGCTCATCGATGTTGTTACATAATTGTGCAGGTATGGGAGCATTGGACGGCCGGAACAATGTTGGAGATGATAGACCCATGCATGAACAAGAGCTTCTCGGAGAGCGATGCGCTGAGGTGCATCCATGTCGGGCTTTTGTGCATCCAGGGCAGCCCGGAAGACCGGCCGATGATGTCGACGGTGGCTATGATGCTCGGCAACGATGCATTCTCCCTCCCTGCTCTGTCGAAGCCGACGTTCTACTCTCCAAACGGTGGTGCCAATTCAAGCACCGGGTCAAGCATGTCGATCCCATCAGTGCAGGCCCGGTCATAGAGTTTACTTAATAGCAACAATTTCAGTGGAAATAGCAAATGGGTCTCATTGTACCCGAATTGGAAAAATAGTTTAGAAATTTCAACAAGAGTCAAAAATTCCTGGATTTGTTTGGAGCCAAACTCGTGCGAAAAGTTTCGCGAAGGAATAGTTTCGACCATCTCCAGGACCAAGAAAACAAATTTAAGATTACAAAAACATGAATAGTAACTTTTATAAAGTTCCAATTTTTTTCCGCCTATAATACGACGAGTCATTACTCTGTGAAACTTTTTACACAAGTATTACGCTAGACTATGTTTGTTACAGAAAAGTCTCAGAAATTTTTGACTCTTTTTATTTTTTTCTCTAAAATTGTTTTTTGGGTCTATTGGTCCATGTTCCAAAGATATGCGTTGTAATTTCAGTTGCCAATTAACTTTTTGACTCTAAAGAGGGTGTGTGCACACAACTCTAGCTATCACGATTATCTTTTGTTCATATGAGGACTACAGGTTTGCTATTCGGCAACTTATCGAGCATCTTATCCCATCTTAAAGTTGGTTTATTTGGCAGCCGCAAATTCTACTCATTATAAACATTTTGACAAAGCAAAATTATTCATTACTAAAGCCAAAGTTAACATGAGTACTATTATGAAAAAATTCAGACCTCGTGCTCGAGGATAGAAGTTCGATCATTTTTACATTTTTACAGGAAACCGGTAGACAGTCGCTCATTTTAATTTGGCCAACAACCATAGTTGTGTTCCCTTAAGTGCTATAATTTTTTTGATAAGTATCATAAATTGTTTCTTATTGTTATTGTTCCTCTATCACAAATTCCAAAAAGATGGTCATTGGCCAATGGGATTAACAAATGAAAAAATCATAATATAAGATCTCCACAATAAATACACCAAACCTGGGCTAGATATGATGTCAAGCTAGTGTGGGAGGTCAATAGATGCGGAAAGAAGTGAATAATACAGAAACCTCAATACAACAAAATGGAATGGCAGAACAATTATTATAGAGTACCTACTCAAACTTTATCAATTATTATAGCGGTGACTGGTCGGAGGAATGGGCGACCGCGGGGGCGACCGCGGGGGTGACCGCGGGGCGGCGCACCCGACGTCGAAGCTCGCCTCGCATCACGGCGGCAATAGGTTCTGGGCCCTCGCGGGCTCGGACTCCGACGGCTCCGATGATGAGGGGGGCCAGGTCGGCGGCGGATCTGGTTCGGCGGAGTACTCCCCAACGCCAAGCGACTACGTCTGCGAGTCGCTCCAGGTTGGTTACTCTGAGGAAGAGGCGGCCGGCTTCATCCACGGGATCGTGCCGGCATGCGACCGAGCTTGGGACGGGCTTGGCAGGGCGGATGCGGTGGAGGTACTCCGGCGAGTGGTGCATCGCCGGACGGTGCCGACGGCAGTCCGACCTTGGAAGGGTCCATTGCCCAAGGTACGTCTTCCATCACTTACTCTTGGTGATTTTCTGGGTTCTTGGAAGGTTGTAAAAGATCGCCGGAAGAAGAATCGGCCGGTGGCGGGTCGTTCTCCGTCGCCAGCGGTGGATCACGGCGAGATCCGGGCGGTTAGGGATGAGCGTTTGATATCGCTGTTGGGCCATGATGGGCCTGATGCAGCGAGTGTGGGCATGGACGCAACAGTACCTGGGTATTCGGCCCAGGTCGCGACCCAGCCCACCGGTTCAACGACACCCGCCCTAGTATCGTTGCATGAGCCGATATCGGGCTGTGAGTCGGGGCATGCAGGCAATTTTTCTAGGGTTAGACTCATTGCTAAGCCGGGGTTTCCGAAGCTTGGGAGTGGCCGTGCTTCGCGGGTGCTGCCGGCGGACGCTGCGGGTTTCCTGCCGGCCCTCTCATCTATCGCGGTGGTCATGGCTGGCCGCGGCTCTGGGCCGCCCCTGCCTCAGAGGGAACCTCCGCCTGTGTCTCATGGGGGGCCGCCGGCTAGGATGCCGGCGAGGCCAACGACGAATGCCCAAGGCGCTGGCCGTGGTCGCTCTGCCGGCGGCGGGCAAAATAACGGAGCCCAGGACGGCGGCCGCTTCCCGCCCCGTGGACAGTGGGGCGATGATGGGTATGATGCATACGGGGAAGGTCAGCATCGTGGATCCTCTTCGACGGGAGGGGGTCGCGGATATGCTTGGCAGAATGACGACGGTGGTGGACGAGACTTCTATGGTCGTCCGGGAGGTTTCGTGGAGGGACCATCCGGGCCAAATTTTCGGCGCCGCGGAAACTTCCGCTATAATCGTGGAGGGCGGGGGGGTGGTACACGGCCGCTTCCGCCTAGACCTCCACCACCGCCGGCTCAGGATATGGATGCCCAGATGGCAGCAACGCCGGCAGTCGTCGAAGCGGCACCTAAGCCGGTGCTCTCGGTGGCTGCGTTGGATGCGGTCACCGCCCTGGCGTCCGTGAAGGTTCCCGCTGTGCAGCTGGCGGCAACCAAGCCGCGGGACGCTGTGTCTGATAAAGGTTCGGACAAGTCTGACGGCGAAAAATTGTCCAAGTGGGCACGTAAAAAGGAGAAACTGACGTGTCATCGTTGCGGGCTTCAGGGACACTTCGCTGCTGAGTGCACGGTGGAGCTTTGCGATGTTTGTCTCAAACCAAAACATATCTCTGGTGATTGTCCACTTTTGCTTGGGCCCAAGCCGGTGGTCTCGATTTATGGAGTTTGTTGTGAAGAATTGATGTTTTTTGAGTCGCCTGAAGTCGAGCAGAC
>CBMN010037373.1:0-11291 GCA_000582825.1 Hordeum pubiflorum
GATCATCCACAACAGAGTCTGGACGGCGGATAGACTGCACCGAAGGGGGTGGCCAAACTGCGGCTTGTGTCCACTTTGTAGCCAAGTTCAAGAGTCCGCGGCGCACCTTCTATTCCAATGCTGATACTCGGTTGCGGTGTGGAATGCGATAAAGACGAAGATCGGTCTGGACGATATTGTTACGACCGACTGGGTGGCTATGAGAAGTGTCAGGCAGTGGTGGACCAAGATTGCTCTCGCGCGCTCGCCAAATGAAAAAGGATTGACCTCCCTACTTATGCTGATATCTTGGGAGCTATGGAAGGAGAGGAACGCTAGGGTCTTCCGGAATGTCTACGCACCTTCGATGATCCTCATTGAAAAAAGCATGGATGAGGCAAGGCTTTGGGCTATCGCTGGTGCCAAAGGGCTAGATGTAATTTTGCATAGCGAGTAGTCGTTCTGTCTTCACCATTTTATGGCTGTTGTCTTCGGACTCTGTTAAAACCCTCTCTTAATTAATGAAATGGCAAATCTTTTGCCTCGTTTCAAAAAAAAAAAAACCGTGTGCCCTAGGATGGCTTCCATGGCGTGCCATGTACTATTGTCTGGCGTGCACGTCCTTGTAGCAGGGAAGGCATCAAGTTAGACGACCGTCGGCGGGTCCAAGTTGGGATGATGGCATAGTAAACAAGAAACTCACTCTTTGTATGGTTGTCTCTTTTTTGCCTGACTTCGAGTCCTTATCTTAATTTGGCAGCCAAGTCTTCCATTCATCAAGACTTTTAAGTCTTGAACTGATCAAGTCTTCAACTTGTTAAATAATACGGTTATTGTACTTTTAGAGTAGCCGGTACAGATTGCAATGTACCTAACGTGGCAAAAAAAATAACATGGCATGTATAAGTAGAGAAGTATTCCTTCCGTTCCATAACGTAAGACGTTTTTTACACTATACTAGAGTAAAAAAAAACGTCTTACATTATGGAACTGAGGGAGTACTTTGTATATACCCTTGTAATTCATATTACTTGTCGTTCAAATGGATGTAAGTAGATGTATTTCAATGTTAAATGCATCTGTTTGAGACACAAGTAATAACATGGGTCGGAGTACATGAGCACGTCAAGCGCTAACGGATATGCGGCAACTCCACAAGCCAGATATTAACTAGTGACATGGAGCCAAGAGCACTGGCCTTTTTTACCCCCTTTTTTTTTTTGCAGGTTGTCACACACACAAAATCCATTTCTACACACAAAAAAAATCCATTTCTACACGATGCATGTTATGGTGTGCGCACACACACACACAATGACACTGCGTAAACATAGAGGCAGTTGCAGGTAGTTGGCTCCAGCATCTGGTCAGTGGTTACCACGCACTCAAGCCTCCCGCCGGAGCCGTCGTCCCTCCAGCGCGACGCCGTCTTCCTCCGTCGCTTCCGCGCCCGCCACCGCCGCCAGGGCGCCTTCTTCATGGAGCAACACCACAGCTTCATCTCCTTCGTCCCTACGGTGGATCCCCCGATCGAACCGCGTCCGCTTCTCCTTTTGACCTAAACGGAGCAACCCTGCCTGCTGCTCAGCTGCCGCCACGGCCTCCTGCTCGTCTCCTTCCATCTGCTCCTGGTCTGGGACCCTGTCACCGGCGACCAGCACCGCCCCTGAGCTCCTGCAGGCTTCAACATGATGAACGGCTATCACGTACGCCGGACCAGAGAGGTGAATTGCCAGGTGGTCTTGGTAGGCCACGACCAGCATCGTACGCGAGCGCTCTCTCCCACAAAGCCAGCCAGAGGAGAGGAGCATATCCATTGCAGGGTTCACCGAGGACAGTAATGTGGTGTTTTTGGAAACAAATATCAGCCGCTTCATGGTGCAGCTTGAATCGCTGCGGTCATTGAGGTGCAAGCAACTTTCTGAAGCCGAGCTCATACTTGTGAGCCAGCCTCCATCCATCCGCACCCCGCGAGCCAGCGTCATCCCCAGCTCCGTCCCCCACGCCGGACGGCTCCACCTCCGAGCCCACGGTGAGTATCCATCCCTCCCCATGTTTTGCTCAAACTGCTGCTGTCCACCACATGTTTTTGTTCAAATTGCTGCCGTCCAGCACATCTTTGCAATATATATGGTCGTGTGCAGTATTTTTGATAGCATGCATCAATCAATTGTAGATGGTCAAGAGCTAGAAGATGAACTACTCCTTTGACTCACATTAAACTACACATGGGATTATGAAAATTGCTGTGTTTCTCCAGCTAGTTCATCTTAAAACTGCCATGTTGTATTGTTGTTGTTGTTGTTCATCTTGACTAATTATGCATGTATGGCTCCTGGATAAAAATTGACATGCTCGAATCCTTAATTTCTGGCTGGCTAGCTGCTCATGGTTTTAGCCAGCTAATTTTGAGTCCCTGAAAATGGCATAGCCAAACAGGTTGTCTGTAGTATCAATACTACAGTACAAAATACTCTGTTATGTCAAAACCATGGTATTTCATTACCTGCAGGCTGAATTACTCTAGTTTTTTTATACTTGGGTTTTTGGGATACTTTGCTATCAAACACAGCCTAATATCAAACACAGCCGAAAATGGTGCAACTTGAAAAAGAAGAGGACCCCTTGGTCCATGACGAATACATGCTGGATGATGACGATACCGACGAGGACCATGTGGAGTCAGAGGATGACGATTCAGAGGAAGAATTGCAGGCTGAACCTTCAAAGAAGGCCGTGTACAACAAGGAGGGGCTCTTTGAGAAGCTCGAGGACATCGCCTGGCCAGAGAATGTGGACTGGATGCACAAGCTCACCGCCGATCATGGCCAGGGGGAGAAGGTCGATGTGAATGACGATCTTATCCGTGAGCTTGCTTTCTACACCCAGGCTTTGGATGGCACGAGGCAGGCCTTTGAGAAGTTGCTGTCTAGGAAGGTCCGGTTCCTCAGGCCGGCAGATTACTACGCCGAGATGGTCAAGACCGACTCTCACATGCACAAGATCAAAGGGAAGCTCTTGTTCGAGAAGAAGAAGATCGAGGAGGCTGAGGAGAGGAAGAAGGCACGGGAGTCGAAGAAGAGATCCAAGGAGGTGCAGGCAGAGAAGCTCAAGGAGAGGGCCAAAGAGAAGAAGGAGAGCATTGAGTCAGTCAAGAAGTGGAGGAAGCAGAGGCAGCAGGGGGGGTTTCCCAAGGGAAAGGAGGACGGGCCAAACCTCAACTTTGAAGTTGAAGATGGTCTCAAGCAACACAAGAAGCAGAGGCCTGGCGTTTCTCCTGGCGATAGGTCTGGTGGTCTTGCTAAGCGAGGTAAACAGGGGAAAAAACATAGGTCAAAGGATTCCAAGTTCGGGCATGGCGGTCGCAAAGGGATGAAGAAGCAAAACACTGCTGAGACGACGAACGACTTGAGAGGGTTTAACAACCAGAAGGGCGAGTCTGGAAACAAGAAGAGGAGGATGTTTTGATACGGTGTTGCAAGAGCCTGTCCCTGCTTCCTTCCTTGTGACGCTATTATATTCTTGTATTCTATGTTATCCCGCTGCGGTGCTCTATCACTAGATGCAAAAGTTAGCTTGAGGTACGGAATTCAGGGAGGCAGCTTTTAATCTTTAGCTAGCTGTGCTGTTATTCTCCATGAGATGTGGTGCCGTTTGCATTTAACCACCTGTGATTGCCCTTTGGGACATTCGTGGAATGCAGTTGAATCTTGCTATATACTTATGCAATTATGTTAAACAGTGCATTACAGTTTACAGCTGCTAGCGGTGTGTGCTTTGCTGTTGTTTACTCAGTTCTGGAGTAGTGTTTTATTGTATCAGTGTGCAAGCTAAAGTGAAAGGAGTAACACTTGGTAATGTGACTACTTGTACAGTCAAGTCTTGGTTTCTTAAGTTATGTTGTCCTATATAAGTATATTGCATTAGCTACAGACAGACCACAGTGCATTCACAGTCTAAGTATTGGTTTGCTTTTTTACATAGCACCAATCAGACTAAACAGATTTGGTTATGCATGATGATGCATTGTTTTTGATGTAGCTTACCACTCTTGTCAAGTGGTTGGTTGTGATGCACTGTTCTTTCTTATTTGCTATGCGTGGCCAGACGTCATTTTTTTTTTTTTGCTTGCTGATTTTGATGGTTGGAACAAATATTCCATTAGCTACAGTAGCAATATGTATGTGCTATATGGGCTACACTTGTTGCGATGAATGCATATGTATGCCTAAGTAAATTCTCCAGGTTGCAGCTTTGCTGGTTATGTCTGTTTGTCGATGTTATCCTTCTTATGCAATTGACAGATTCACTGCAAATATCAGCATTATACTGTTTTATGCTGAAATTATTTCCAAATGTCTGTAGTAAAATAACAAAAAGAATGTAGAAAGACGGATGTTGGGCCAGGGGATCTATCTCAGACTATGCAACTTGGCAGCCTTCTTCTCTAGTTGGAGAAGCTTGCAGTAGTAGATCTAAATGTTGGCTGAAAGGAGGTGGTAGAACCTGATTGTTTTACTTTACTCAAAGGCGGCTCAAGATGGAACAATATTTTGACTAGGGGGAGTTGGCTACTGTTGGATTGAAGGCACTGCCAGATGCTTTCTGGAAATAGGAGAGATGATGTAAAGATGATGTAAAGATGAAGTGCAGAGGTCATTATGTTAATTCATGGTCTCTCCCCGGTTCCATTGCATAACAAGGAAACCACATAACATAACTCAAATAAGGTTCAGAAACAGGAAACAAGTGCGCTCAGCGCTAAACAGTTCGGGTCTCCCGCATACCAAATGAATTTACCAACCACACACTCAAACACTATCCAGATCCTGCAAAACACACTCTACAAAAGCTTTTTTACATATTTCTCTTGCCAAGGTCATCCCTGCTCATTATTTTATTCCGAGCAAAAAGCCAAAAAGACATTAAAAAATATATGGACCTTAATGTTCCAGACAACAGGTAAATGAACTGAGGTGACCCCCCTACAATCGATAACAATCTTATAAAAAGAACTACTAGAAGAGAAAACAATCACTAGCCACGTATTGACAACCAATCCGGTCTTCATCACCAGTAAACAAACTAAATGTTCTGAGCAATACTTCCCAACTCAGGCCACTGTTGCATCAACTCGTCGTTACGGTTCCTCCTATCGGTGCGCCTAATCCGTTGGTCATCCCAGATATCAGCGACGGTCTTGCCTTGCTCATTAACTATGCAGTACAGGTCCCAAGATTCAGTACCTAAAGGAACAGACCGAAACCATCTTCGGCCCTCCCAAAATACCAAGGACGGTTCGTTCTGCCAACGGTCGATCAGTTTCAGTCATGTGACATCTATCTATAGCTCTACAATATCAATTCACGGCGATCATTCATTGGCCTCGCCTGATGAGGCTCGATATCCGCTCGAAGAACACAGGGAACATGTCCATGCTGAACCGTATATCCTGCACTTTCATCCACTTCAAAGCCATATTCTCCAGGGTGCCCAGTGAGGAGTATTTGTAGGCCCATTCACCACCATCAGGTTGCTCCAACCATGTAAGGCTGAAATCATAACCTGCAATAAACAACTTGAACATCTCAGTTGAGATTGCATTACCACCTTTGTACATACATAATAATATGCTATTTTATTTTATGCTCAGAATTCTACTGGTGGTGCAGAATGAAACATCAACTGACGCAAAATCATCATATGCTAGCAACTTCAGTGTTGACAAACGAAGGCACATGTTTATCGCCAGAATATAATTGTGAAAACATTATTGTCACATGTCAGTGATAGAAAGATAAGAGGTAACATGACACTTCAACATACTACTATCTATCACTAATTGACAGGAACATAGCCTCCACACATGAACAAGCATAAGAATATTATATGGCTTTACTCCATGATCATACAAATTTGCACAGCCATAATTACGACATGTGCTGGTAACAACAACTGAAGGTCAGAAATCTGTTCCGATAAGTCCATTCTCTAACGCCATGTCGCCATTGTCTGTCACTGTACAATATTGTGTGCATGGTCCTACATCTAATAAAGTTCATCCAATTTAAAATGCAAGGCCAGATCAAAGAGGGACTATGATACAAAAAAGTGCACAATTCTTGCTAGAAGGCAAGCTCACACTGAATTAGGTACCACATTTTGCAGTTTAAAGAGACACTTCTCAAGTTACAGAGGCAGTCACTCTTAACCATAACTGCTCTCCATATATCCAGCTTGCCCAGTTACATATAAAATCACATGCATGAATGTAAGTAAAATATCAAGGCCAAAATGTAGAATGCAAACCATAAATAACTGTAGTGTCATATTCTACTTATGTGCTGTAGCAAAATAAACAGCGCGAGAACTGGTGTTTGCATGTACCAGTAGCTTCATGATAGATTGAAAGTGAGAGTCCTTCTGTTTCATCCTTCAGTGAGAACTTCATGCCAACTAAAGATTCAACCAGCATATGATACACACAAGAACGAGAACATTCATCTGTCCCACTCCCTGAAAGCAACAGACTTACAAGTCAAACCAATTTACAGGACGAGGTAAAAAACAATTTACAGGCGTCAGAAGAAATACAAACTGCAATCCACTTGTACATTATCACTAACCTGAGCTGCAAACACCTCTTCTACAGCAGTCCTGCTACAGCATCAATGCAAGCCATGAAAAAAGGCTTAGCAAACAACAATGTAAAGCTCAAAATAACCATTTACCCTTGCATACTTCTACACTACCAGCAAAGTAGTTTCAACAACTTGCCTCTCTAGCTTCATCCTGAAAGCTACCACGGTGGGCAATGGCTTTCGCACTGGACTGGACTGTATTCGTTCTGTTTGACACTGGTGTCCTTGCAGGTGAAACTGGAGTTTGTATGACTTCAGTTATTGCCTCAAGAGACACTAGAGCTGCATAATTATTTGTGTCATTCTTCTCAGCCAAGAGACGCTTAAGCCTCAATATTTCTGTTTCAAACTCCTTTGCTGCATAAGAATAGCAAAACAGAGTAAATAAAATTGCAGCTAAATCAACTTGGTTATCACCAAAAAGAATGAAAGATAGAAATAGATTTGTTGGCAATCTACGGTGAATTTACAAAGGACTGCTGTGCCTCATAAGGTGTGTATTTTTTTTCGAGAAACAAGTTGGATGTAAAATATAAAATGTTGGGTAAGCAGTTAATGATCATTAGGATTAAACAGAATGTGAAGCATATTTTGGACCACGATAAAGATATGCAGATAAATGCAACACCATCAGCTCTCCAAACATCACATTATAGAAGTAGAGAACAAATGCACGTAGGTTTTGTTTCCAACAGTTCACTTGCATATAAGCATACAAAAACCATTTCATCAACAAACCTTACATTTTCAGAGACATAATTGCAAAATTGAGTAACTGATTCAAGCTAAACACGGACAGTGTCACAACCCAGTACAGTTGGCAGTTGACAAACATCTAATGTGAATTTTCCACAACTCACTGCAACCACACCTCACTTCTAGAACAAGAACCCTGAATTTTCCAATAAATGTGGGAAAAAAAATAATAGTTGTAATGCACTTGCTAAAAGTTGTTCAAAACTATGAAAAGTTGTGTATTGTAAAAAAAAAAAAGACAGAGAGATGAAGGACCAATGCAGCAACTATATATGCACACAACGTTTTTGTCTTACTCAGGAGAACAGTCCACAAATGGTCATGTTTTTGCATGCCTTTCTGCAAGTGCACATTTTCTAGCATGTTGCCCATCTATGATATTTTGACTCTTTTTTTTGCTGCACAAAGTGTACTTCTGCAATAGGGTGCGACCACATGTTGACACACTCATATAATCGATTATATGCCGATTATATGCCTGTTGCAATTTGATATAACAACAGCCCAATTAGAATAGATTACTACAATAGTGAGAAGTATCACAATAACTGTTCAGTTTGTTGACTAATATCATGTGATATACCTTGTTTGTTGCTAATTTACCAACTCTCTTAGAGCATAAGTATATATCATATAAAGGGGAATCAACTCAAGCGATCAGTGCTTTTGGTGTTTTCTTTGCAAACTAAACAACAAAGAATTGTGGCAATCAGCAAATTAAGATTAAAAAAACTACTCAAATAATTAAGCCTGATCTATAGAAATGTCACAGCCTGATCTATAGAAATGTCACAGCCTAGAGAAGTAGTTGCTTACAATATTCAAATACTTAGATATGTGAGTTGCCTGAAATTCAGATCATAACAAAGATAAGTTGATCTGAGGTATAGTCATCTGTTAATCAGTAAAGTACTCTCCATCGGACACATTAATGCACTCTATTTCAAGAAGACATGTATTAATCCCCCATAAATGCATGTTTTATGCTGACACACCACCGACCTTCATTCTCTAACATTCCAAGCATCAACTTGGACCAAATGGTAAAGGGAGACGAACTCAAAATTTAGACAAGGAAACTCACTGTCAGCAAGAAGTGTCCGGGCCGCAAGCTGCTGCTCCCTGTCATCTAAAAGTGTCTGGGTGTTCGAAAGCTTACGCTCCCTGTCAACTAGAAGTGTCCGTGTCTCCGCAAGCTGCCGGTCCTTGCCAAGGCTGGCATAAAATAATCAACAACAAGAAGAAGGAAAAGAAGAAGAATTAGTGTCTCAGTCGTCATTCCCCAAAAAATAAAAGCGAGCCCAAATCAGCAAGCACGACACAAGCATTCGATCTTACAGCTCGTCGCGGAGCTGGTTGTTGTCGTCCCGGAGGTTCTGGAGCTCACTTTCCATCTCCTTCAGGGCTGCATCATCCAAATCACAAAACGTTTCAAGAAAAACACCAATCTCCGGCCGAAGAGGACGGAATTCGCTCAGCTTTACCTTGGCACATCTCCCTGATAGAAGGCTCCTGCTCCTGCACCGTCCCATCGTTCGGAAGCTTCCTCTTCTGTGTGCAACGACGCGGTGACACAAAAGGGGAGAAAAATGAGATGAAAAGAGTGGAGAGACGGGCAGTGTACAGAAGTGGGGAAGGGGTTAGGCGGCAGTACCCTGAGGCCGGTATTCTTTCGGTTCTCCATCCGCGCGGGCAAGGGTTCTGCAAGCTTCTAGAACTGATGCGTTCTTGTTCTCCAATTGACAATGCTGATGCCCTGTTCCAACTCCCAAGTTCCAAAGGGATAGAGTTAGACTTTTAGCAAGTGTAAAATGAATATGGGGCAGCAAATCAAATCATTGGCCAGCAAATCAAATCTATCATGGCATAACACGGAAGGGGGAACCGGAAGATCAATCAATCAGCTAACATGCAGAAGGGGAAACAACCACTTTAATCGGTAATATTTCAGGTCTGGCTGTTAATTAAAACCAACAAGACAGCGCGACAGTACCGCTATATTCCCAATCATAAACAATCTTTGGGACATGTATCCTGCCAACAATACCACTAGTTACCGCTAATACAGCATGTGTTAACAAATCAATTTCGGGCAGTATAACCAAGACAAGGCTCCTGCTGCCTCGAGTTGCACGTCTCACTACTGCTAACATGTTGAAACCAAAACATTTGCGCATCTGAAGAAGACTCAAACTACTACAATTCGTAAACATTTGCCCTTGCAAGCATTACCACAAACACCTACCGAGCAGAAATCCTTTCACATGTAGACTCGACCACCCACGGGAAAAATCATGCGGCAAGTACTCGTCAAGGGATAATCGTCATCGTGTCCTCACAATATCAGATCTACGGCAGGTGCGCGTCCAATGCAGGAATCAGGGGGGAAATTCTGAGCGGGCAGAGGATGCAGGAGGGAGGAGGAAGGGGGGGTGAGAGGAGAAGGAAGAGGGAGGAAGGACGAAGGAGGGGTGCTACCTGCTGCCTATGGGCTGGTCGGCGGCGAAGCTCGGGGCGGGGGCGGCTGCTCCAGGGAGAGAGGGAGGCGCTGCTGTGCCGGAGGCGGGGCCGCGGAGGGTTCGGCCGGCTGGGCGCGCCGCGGCGGAGGGCCGGCAGTGGCGGCGGCGGCGGGGAACCCTAGCTGTGGCGCTCGGGATGGGCTCCGGTCGTTGGCTCGGGAAGGGAAGGAGGCGGCGCTCTCTCCGCCCCGTTCGCTCGCTTGAATTCGAAGAGAGGGAAAGAGAGTGGAGCAAAAAAAATTAGAAAGAAAAGCAAGGGACCAAAAACAGATCTTTCTAAAAGATCCGCCCTCTTGGCCGTCACACACTATCATTGAAACAAAGATTGTATTGTACGGAGTAGTAATTTTTTGCAACATGAGACATGTTGCCGAATTTTTTGTGAAACATAAATCGAGTTAAAGGTTTTTTTTTTACAACAGAGGCATTGTTACAAGTTTTTTGCAACGGAGGTCAGGTTGCAAATTTTTTTGCAATAGCGGTCTTGTCACAGTTTTTTCTGCAACAGAAGCCTTGCTGCAATTTAATTATTTCTGTAACAGAGGTCATGTTTTGATTTATTTTTTCTTGCAACAAAGGTCTCGTTGTAGAAAGGAGAGATCATGGAAGCGAGCATGATAATCCATCGGCTGAACGGTATCATTTCCCAAAATAAAAACCTTGAGTTAACCAAAACCTTGATCCCGGTTCCATTGCCTCAGAATGGAACCACGGAGTAATCATAGTTCTGACAAGTTCAAAAATCAATAAAGAAAAGCAAGAAACTAAAAAGTTGTGCGGGTGTAAAACAGATCAAGCCAAAACTCAGCATGTGCGGGTGTAAAACAGGAAAAGGAAAGAGGAACAATCCTAGCCGAGGAGGGCTTCGCATACGACCAAAGCATGCACAGGTCTCCAGAACAGATCCAAGGCTGGTAGCAATTGACCCAACTTATGCAAATCCAAAGCAAGGCTGGCCCAGCTCCGAAATCTTGAGCTTGTTTCAGAGCCCAAAGGAGATGTGTTGTTCAGAAGGGCGTGGAGTGATGCATCCACCTAGCCACTAAGGGTCTGCATAGGCATTCTCAGATGATCTGCAGGTATTATGAGAAGGATTCCAGCCTCAATCTCACGAATTTTGAAGATAAAGGGTTTAGGGTTAGGGTTTAGAGTCATGTAGTATATTCCCTATTACCTGGTTCCGAGGATAGAATCACCTAGCTCTTGATTGTTCTTAGTATATTTCCCTATCAACTGGTTCGCAAACATACAAATGTATCTTTAAAAATCATGGGATTCCTAAATTTCCATATAAACCATATAGTTGATGTACATGGAGTGTTAAGAGCACATCAAATAGATCTCCAATAGACCATTGTATTGAGAATCAAAAGTGAGAGAGAGAAAGCCATCTAGC
>CBMN010037379.1:0-10802 GCA_000582825.1 Hordeum pubiflorum
TATTTGATTGCAAGGTTGTTTGAGAGANNNCATCTTCATCCTACACCTCCCAAGGTTTGATAAACCTTAGGTCATCNNCTTGAGGGAAAATTGCTACTGTCATGCAATACTCTGTGTTTGAAGGCCCAACACGAGTCTACAAAATAAAGTTGTGTAGTAGACATCAAGGTTGTGCTCTCGGTCTTACGTTCGAGAGATCTTGGTGGGCGGTTCACGGGATCATTCATCTATGGTTCAAGGGACTTCATCAAGGATCTACACCGACTCGTCTTTTCCGCTACAACTCAGAGTTGGTAACGATCCGATCCAAACCATTATTGTATCTTCACAGTGTTCATGGTTGATCGTAGGGCTTTTTTTGTTTTCTATTACATTTCCCAACAAGAAGAGAACTAGGGTTCGACCAGGTCGAATCGGTTCAACCTAGCCCACAAGAGCGACCAAGACGGCCTTGTCTGAGACAGCGGGCCGACACGTGTTGATTGGCCACACTGGCACTTGACAGGAGGGAAACGGTAAGATACGCGATCAATACACTATTATATGCGGTTTAGACTGTTTTGTAACAACTTGCCCTAAACATGGTACTAACATGTGAAAAAATTGAAAAGTGTCACTAATTCCTTACCCATGACACAAATGTGGTACCAACATGCAGTTAACTCAGTGCAGGTGGTATCGCAAGAGTTCATGGCCCACTTCAGAGCATCTACAACCAGGGTTTCCATATTGGTCCCAAACACCCGTGCGGGTTGCCCGGTCACTGCCCGAGCAGTATTTTGCCACCCAATCAGATTGGGCAAATCTAGCCCAAACATTCAGGCTATCTGGCACCCCATGCCTAGTCCATATGTGGGATGGTTATGGGGATGCTCGGGCGCGCCCGCCACGTAGGTTTTGGCCCGCTATGGCCTGCCACGACCCCATAAATATCCCATCTGCCGAGCAAAACCCTAGCTCTCAGTCCACTCCGCACTCACTCGGTCCACTACCCTTCCTGTCTCCTTCCCTTCGCCATGACGAGCTCCTCCGACAGCGAGTCTGATCCAATCGACTAGGACTGCCTCCTGAAGGAGGAGGACTCCGACAACAAGGCGCGAGATGAGGAGGAGCTTGCATTGTGCATCACTATCCAGCCCTCATGGGTGGACACTAGCGGGAGCTCAAGCTCCATGTTGTCGCCGGTGGACGGCACGACAATGCAACCCAACATGTCCCTTTCCCCTTCCCCTCCGATGCTCCAAACCCGTATCGGGTGGCCCTTTCCCCTTCCCCTCCGGTGCTAGCTCCTCCCGGCAGTGTTGGGTGATTGTGTGGGCGCCCACCCAAAGGATGCGTGATGAGTCCAATTTACGTGATATTATCAGTGGTTATTTTATGCCTATGTGATAGGCTTTGTGAAATTTTACCACGTTCGCGCACCTCTTTTTGTCATAATTCCATAGGAAACACTTTTGGAGCGAATAAATGAATACAGAAGGAATCCAAGAGAATTATGGAACCACATTATTTAATATGATAATCATCTATCACAAAATAAAGAAGAAAAAGAAACCAAAGGGAGGCGCCATAGGGAGCCTCCAAAGTAAAAGACGATTGATCATACGAGCGGGACCGCTCGTATGAGGTGCCTAGGGAACCGCGCCGTCTAGTATTTTTACCTCATGAACGGATCTGAGATCAGAGAAAGGGGGATGCCCGAAAGTCGCTTGGGAAGACGAACCCTAGCCTCCGGATCAATCCGAAGGGGGAATTGGCAAATGGGGAGATCATCGTCTTCACCATCAAGCACAAGGAGCTCCACAACATCATCACCATCGTCATCAACATAATCACCACTGCCATCATCATCATCATCATCATCATCATCATCATCCACATCCCTCTCAGTGTAACCCCAGGAACCCTACTGGATCGACTGGTGTGTTATGTGTTTAATCCATTCGTGTTTGTCATCATCGTCCCTATGATGCCTGCTGGCTCGATGTGCTAGTAATTCCCTTAGTTCTCGAGGGTATGGAGGAACCCTAGCGTGTAATAAGTGCGTTTGGTGTTAGGATTTAATACCCTCTTTGCATATTTATGTTAATAGTCTTCTTGATGTTGGATGAAGTCGACAATCCAACATATGCCAACTTTGGACTGAAGGTTGTTAATGCAGGCGGACCAGCTGGTTGTGAAAGTAGGTGCATAGCATGCCCTATCTCCCTTCGTCCCCAACAGTTGCAACTGGGGATAAATAGAGACCATTTATAGGCTGCGTCCACACTAAACTTTTTCCCTTAATCATTGTTTGATAACCGGAGTGATAAAGAATGATGGTGGCGTATGTGATACGGGGATACTGCATGTATGCACGTCTCTGTACCGGCTCTGCCCATGAATAGAAATATGTAAAGTGGCTTAGAAATCTGACGTAGCATTGTGTCTAGGCATATTTATAGATGAACACTAGAAGGGAATCCAGACTCCTTGAGAATGCTTTAATACTTTTGGTTACATAACTCTCGTTCGTAATACTCGTCACTAGATTTCATTTTAATAATTTACTTTCATACCAGTTACACCGTTCCTATCAAATTACCACTGCTTGGGATCACTTTCAACTTGGCAGGCATAATATTTAGTCATCCAAGAGACAAAAGATTGATTCATGCGCACCCTGTGGGATCGATACTCTTATTTTGAAAAAGCTACAACTAAAGACTTGCAGGACATCAATGTGTATGCCAACGTAGGAGGCGAAAGCCGCCCACCACGAGCGACAATGGGCCACGCATAGGGAGGCGGAGGCCGGCCCTTATCGTCCCCACACTGGATTTATCCCCATCGACCAGGAGGAGGAGCTCCATTGCAAGGTCATGCGTCGTTCACTTACGTAGGAGGAGACGAATGCTAGGAACCTTCGGCACAAGAATGCAAAGGCGCTCTGGCTCGGCATTTGAAGCGTCGGAGCGCCTCATGAGGGAGAAGGTGACTGTCAAGGCCAAAGCGGCACGACACGCAAAGGACCAGGCCCGCGCCATCCGCCGCCTCTTCAGTTTTATCTCCTCGGCATCGGACAACGACGCAATGAGCAAGGACAACGACGACGATGATCCTCCCGCCGCGAACGCCTACACGGAGGAGTACTACTGCCGCTTCGGTGACTGCAAGGGGAAGGGAAATAGTGATCTCCGCCTCCCTGGCCCCTTTAGCTAATATAGCTTGTACGTAGTTTAATCTACCCGGCGAAGACTTGTGTCTGATGAACTATGCCCGACCCGAACTATGTCTTTTGGGTCTGATCCTTCTATATATTTCCCATTTGATATATGTTGTCATGTTGATCTACGTCTGTGTGCTTTGTATATGGATTTAGGTGCGGACATATAAGAATCGCTGTTGTGGATGAGGAGAAATTGGGTGCGCGCACGGGCATTCCTCTATTTTCCAGGCCGTAGGGCAGAGGTCGTATATTAAAAAAGTTCGACACTGATAAGTGCCACATGTGTGACACGAACACATAACAATTCCGAACATTTTTTATGACAAATTCAGTGACGCGAGGATGACAGTTTTAGTTGTCAAGCATGGCAACTTTCTTTTTAGATGGCAAATTTCAGTTTTTATTTGTTTGTTTTTCTTTTCGGATGACAACTTCAGTTGTAAAATAGGTCCGGCCCGTAGTGTTTCGTGCCACGCGTGTGGCACTTTTATTTAGGAAAAAGTTTTGGTCTGCAATAGTGATTGTTATCAACTCTTTTTTCAGTTCATATCAGGCCAACTCCAACGCATGACCCCAAAGGACGTCCGGTTGGTCCGCTTATCGTTCGTTTGGGGGTGACAATGGGGTCGTGTCCGCCCGGAATTCTGGATGCGTCGGCCGTGCGCCCAACACACGGCCGCATCTCGTCCGTTTGAGATCAACAAGCATACTAATAAGCATAGCAAATAGTTCAAAGCAAACATAGCAAATAGTTCCACATCCAAAATAGTCTTACAACCCAATCGAAATAAACACAATATCAAATAGTCTTACAACCCAATCGAAATTTGTTTGCATGAAAAGAAATTAAACCGATAGATCTACTGGTTGCCAATGTGAATCCACATGTGCTCAACCAAGTCATCCTGAAGATGGACATAATTATGCCGATCACGTATTTCACGATGAAAATGGACAAACTGTTTGAAGGTTGTAGGAGGTGGCTGCTCATGCTCAACATTTTCACCGTGGAAATCAAACCCTTGGTCGTAGATGCTATCATCACGCTCATCCTCCATGATCATATTGTGCATGATTACACAAGAAGTCATCACCTCCCAAAGCTTATGAGTGCTCCATGTCAATGCAGGGTTTCGAACGATACCCCATCGAGACTGAAGTACACCGAAAGCACGCTCCACATCCTTCCTAGCACTTTCATGCATTTGGGCAAACCTTTGTCTCTTCTCTCCTTATGGATTGGGTATGGTCTTCACAAGAGTGGACCACTGAGGATAGATATCATCAGCTAAGTAAGATCCCTTGTTGTACTGGTGGCCATTGACCTCAAAGTTGACCTTCGGGGAGTGACCTTCTGCAAGCCTTGCAAACACTAGAGAATGCTGAAGAACACTGATACCATTGTGAGAATCAGCCATGCTGAAGAAAGAATGCCATATCCACGGATCATGTGAAGCCACCACTTCAAGTATGACAGTGGCACCTTTCACATGCCCCTTGTACTGCCCGTGCCGAGCAAATGGACAGTTCTTCCACTTCCAGTGCATACAATCGATACCATCAAGCATGCCCAGAAAGCCCCTCTCGTCATTGATCGCCAACAACCTCTTTGTATCAGCAGCAGTTGGTTCTCTCAGATACTCAGGGCCGAACACTGCCACCACGGCCTTGCAGAAACTATACATTGAGAGGANNCATGTGGACTCACTCATACACACATACTCATCCACAAGATCACCGGAAAATCCATATGCAAGCATGCGAATAGCCGCAGTGCATTTTTGGGAAGAAGAGAAGCCAAGCTTGCCAAGGGCATCCTCCTTGCAGTCAAAGTATGGGTCATATGCTACCACTCCCTGCCGAATACGATTGAACATATGTCTCGCCATACGAAAGCGGCGGCGAAATTTGTGTGGTTTGAAGAGTGCGCTATTCTCAAAGTAATCGGCATAGAGAAGGGTGTGGCCTCTCTCCCTATTGTGGTTCAAGGCCGGAGCATGGCTGGGGATTGATCCCCTGAACCGAGGTCACTTCCTACTAATGTGGCCTTGGACGACCAATGCAGCCGCCACAAGCTCTTCATCATCCGAGGACGAATCATCCGATGAATGAATGAAGTTGTGAAAGAAAAACTCATCGGCGCTATCCATGATACCTTGTGAGAAAATTGTCGAACACCTTGCGGTCGTGGTGGAGACGCGGCCAAAAAGAGCAAGTCGAGGAGGCGAAACAAGGTTGGTGTTGATGGGTGTGCGCCCTGCGGCAATGCAGTGCCTGCCGGAGGTTGTTGGGGCGACGGTCGGCGCCGACGACCGTAGCTACTCTCCTGACGGGTGGAGGCGACAATGGCGGGGGCGGCGGGCGGTGGGTGAAGGGGAAGGGTAGGGAAAGAGGAAAATGAATGTGTCCCCGACGGACGGGCCAGGGGAGGACAAGGGCGCATGTCCCACCCGCATGTGCGTGTCCGCACCCAAACATGGCCCAAAGTTGGACTGGAAATGGGTCAAAAGCGAACCAAAAACGAACATCGGTCTGTTTGCTTTCGTGTGTTGGACGGTCTGTTATGTCTGTTTACCCTTAAACGGACGCGGTCGGACCATTTGAGGTTGCGCGTTGGAGTTGACCTCATTACATGTAAGGTAGTAGGTGTGGATGCAAGGTCACGCGTGCGCGCGGTGGTCAAAACCCATGTGTAGCAGCTCTTGGAGCAAAGCAGAACCGACCGTGATGAGTTTAAGCCCCGCATGCACGCAGAAGAGAACAGCTAGCAGATCCGAGCTGGTATTGGATCCAAACGCCAAGAACAGGGAGACGAAGTCAAAGGACACCGTACCCACCCGTAGTAGTACGTAGTACTTGAATGTACAATGGACCGACCGACCGACCGGCGGCGTACGTGGTGCTGCAGTCGTGCAGATGATCTGGCCGCACGCTAGCTGGATATCACGTTGCATCCCGGTAAATAAAAGTTCACCGGGATTTCCCAAATCTGAAGCTCTGAACAGGGACATGTGTGTCCTGAATCTTAGGAAAACTGGGACGTTGTATGCTGCAAGGGTACAGAAGATCCTCTTCTCCTCGCGAGCTTAAACGAGCTTTGATATGAACAGTAAAATCCTAAAAAAACATAAGAAAGTTTTTCTTTTTGGCAAATTTTGATAAATATTTTAAATACTCGTAAAGTTTCATCAAGAAATGAGATTTGTGGGAGTCATGACCAAAATAATAATAATCAGCTCTACCTCAAAGCTAAACACAAGCACTACCAACACATTTTATATATTTTCCGGGGAGGCATGTACGATTTCATCGGTGAAACCCAATGCATAACCGGACAAATTTCCACTTTCTTCAGAGATAGCTCACAGGAATGAAACGATCTAACATATCCCTATGACCTACTAGTTTAATGCAGTGCACATAATTATTTGCACAGATTGATTCAGATCGAGCAATAATCAGCAGGTACCACCTCTACACAGGACAGCTGGGAAAGGCAGCCCCTGCATTCAACTCCAATCCACTGTTCCAAGATCTTGATGCTGATCTATCATCTATGCATCATCCCCAAGAAGCAAGAATAGTACGTATTAGTTTGTGATGTTAGGTTAAAAGTACACCTCTAACCTGTCTGACTTAATAATACACACAAAAGAACACAAAGAAATCCCAGATGAGTAGGCTAGGCAAGGCAAGAGAGGGAGATGTGGATTGGATTGGGCCACTGGCCCGGCCTCTCCCTGAACTGATTTATTGGACATACGAGCATAATTAATCACCACCACCACTGATAACAACTGAAAGTACTACTGTATTAAGCAACTGCATGTAGTATAGTAGTAGGATGATTGGGTATTAAGAATGGCGTGTGTACGTGGGGATCAAGAGGCTCCAGCTTGCCCAACGACGAGTCCAGCTGTTTAGCCGCATTAATCAACGATTACGAGCCCCTTATTTTTTCGAGCCGTAGACTAATCGCAGCGTGCAGTACGCATTTGGATTTTGGGGGGCAGTGATATCCCAGTGACATGTGCAGCTAGCTCCGTATGCTTCCAATATTTTTCCTTCTTTGGGAGACGACTCGCATAGAGAATACGTTACCTTTGAGATTCGTATGTGTTGGTCCGATCATCCTTTGATTCGGTAGCACTTGTTTGTAGTGGGATGCCGCGTACAAAATCATGCGCGCTATATATCCTTGTCTACAGATCAATCTCATGGTACTAGCTGGTACTATTATACTCCTTTAGCTAATTGGCTTGATGCCAGGGTACACGCCATCGAGAGTCTGCATGCGGTTTACAAGCTCGGTCTCTGGGATTACCTTGGCCCCAAGAGCCAGACCAGTCGATGGCCTAATTAAAGATCAAACGTCCAGTTATTAGAAGCTCTCTGTGCTTTAAAGCTGAATCGCTAACCCAGCCTACTTACCGATGTAGCCATCGATGGACCGCTCGGACGTACGTCGGCTTGACAAATTAAGCGGATCAGCCTGTCTCACTCACACCGCAAGCATCACGTACAATAAGTAATGTGACCGGCCTCCATCAACAACCGCATTCCATGATGGATATAGTACCTGTACATGGTTGAATTTGCCAAGACAAGGGAGGCCAGAGGCTAGAAATTCGCATGAAGTAAGCAAATGAGAGCGACCCTCATCCCATTATCCTCTGCATCTTGTTTTGTTTTTCGGCTCGGGAAAAGCTTATCCTTTGGCATCAGAGATGACGGGTTATTGGATGCTAATGGGCCAACTAAACGAACTGACCGAATCTCTCCTCCGACCCCGACACTTGCTTCGCTCGAACGACGGTCAGCACGCGTCTTCTCGGCTGGCTTCACCCCGACATTTGCATTGCACGAGAAAGGTTTACCTCACCATGACCCGACGTTGGGTTTAACGAGGGCTAAACGAAATTAAACGTAGGGGGCAGCGTGGCCTCATGTGAAAGCCACCTGGCTCGGCTCGGCTCGGCTCACGCACGTTCGTTCGTGTGTGAAAGAGACTTGGGCTTACAGCTGTCGCAGTTCGTAATTTATGCACTCACTCACTCGGTGTCGTCCCTGCCTGCCCCGGTCGTTCGTGCTCTCTCCAGGACCCGGTCAAAAGAGAGATGTACAGACGATGAACCAAGTAGAAATTGGATCCTTCTCAAATGCACGGCATCCCTCAGTGAGCTATCATCCACTTTGTCGTAACATACCACGAAATTTGAAATTCAGACTTGGCGGGGCGTTCTCACAGAGAAGACAAGACACCCTTCAAATCAAAATAACTTCATTTCTGTTCAAAATTTGAAATTCAGCATTGGTGGGGCCTTCTCACACGGAGAAGACAACCTTTCAAAAATTAGGATATGCTGCTTAGTGTGGCGTGCACACGGTATTTCTTTAGTAAAAGGCGAAAGAATAGTTCGCTTTGTGCTCACCACGCAGCTGCGTGCCTCTCAACGCTAGCGCCACCCGCTCTTATGTAGCCTGGCTCCCCGACCTCCCTCCCTTGGCCAGGCGAGGTGGGACTAAACCAACGATGCCTATGTCCCATCCTTCCTTGTGCTGCTGCAGCCGTCGCAGGCAGCCTTCACCCGAAAAGCCACAGAGAAGTTGGTTGTGTTGGGCTTGGGCCTTGCCTGCAGGTGGTCGGCCCATGCAGTGACTTTCGGTCGCCCGCATGTCACTGTTGCGGCTGCGCACGCAGATGGGTCTATCTTTTTTTTCCTTGAGACTACCCACAAAAAAGAGTAACATAGAGTATTAACATACATATGTTACTGGTCTAAGTTACTACCTTCACAGTGGTAACATAGTGATGGTAACATTGAGCGTTTCATTTATTAGCTTATAGACTCATCTTGCCTTGGTATACATTATGTTACAGTAACATGCTAAGTTACTCAATTTTTCTCTCTTCTCATTAAATAGCTATCACATTATATTTTTTGGCTTATAGACTCATCTTGCCTTATACGTTATATTACAGTAACATGCTAAGTTACTCAATTTTCTCTCTCTTCTCATTAATTAGCTGTCACATCATATTTTTTGCTTAGATGGCATCTATGTTACTACCTATGTTACTTTCATTGTGGGTAGTCTTGAAAAACGTAGATGGCGTTATCCGAGCCACCGGACTCCACCACCAAAAAGGAATCGGATCATAGGCCGGCTTTTTTTCCTTTTTGTCTTCTAAACCCCCCTACAGATTGCAGGTCAAACAACACTAACGAACGCAGTGCAAAGTTTTTTTTTCCGCACTAAACCGATGAGCAGCAGCCACTTGGTTCTGACACCAGGATCATGCGAGTTAGAAACAGCACCGCCGTCAGGCACAAGCAAAAAATTTCACCAGGATAAAAATGGACGGCATACTGAGGTTAGTCGAGAGGCCACGACAGACGAGTCACAGCATCATCCGCTCAATTTCACGATTGCATGACTAGATATTGTGATTTACAACATGAATTAGCCACTACAAAATTTCGCATCGATTAGACGATGTCAGGGTGCGTAGGACGGAACTGACTGCCCTGTGTCTAAGACGGGGCGGCAGTCCGTCCACAAAGCAAGCCGTAACGCGTGAGCTGTCTCTAGCCAGGTTCACTTCACTCGTCGTGTTTGCGCTTTCTCGCCTGGTCTCTCTTCTTCTGGTCTTTCCTGTCTTGGACCTTGTCTTCGTGGCCCTCGTCCGCCATCCTCATGTTTGCAAGACGCCTCGCTTTGAATACCTTCAATGTTCAGTCATCAGTAAAAATTTAGTTGCCACAAGAAATCTCCTTGTCATAAACTGGGGTACTAGAATAGCTGTCCAGATGCAAGACTAAGAAGACAAGCAAAGATTTGCAGTCGGCGATATGCACAAAACATGAATCCAGTTAGCACACCTTTGTAATATCTTTGGTGACTTCTTTGTCGTCGCACTCGTATGCGTCAAATCGATTTCCCACGTCATCTTCTATCTCATGTAAGAGACATATATCCCTCTGCAGAGACATCCCAATCAGCATGCAGGTTTTAGTAAGAAGTAGACAGTTTGCAGTGGGAATTGACAAGTTAACATAACACATGAAAACTAAGCGATTTGGCGCACTCCTACTATGTACATTTCTGATTTGATCGCTTGTAACATACACGTTTCCATATACAAGAGCCAACAGGTAGGTAAATTTTCTACTTTGCAAAAGAGTGGTTTCTGTGAGGTAAAATTCATAACTGGCAAAGCACGGTTTCTGATAAACGTGCATGCTTGGAGGTTAGTTGCTTCTGCCATCCTACTTTGCAGAAGAGTGATTTCTCTGAGGTAAAATTCATAACTGGCAAAGAGCGGTTTCTGATAAACGTGCATGCTTGGAGGTTAGTTGCTTCTACCATTGGAGTATTTCAAGTTACTTAGAAGTAGTTTCAAGTTTTCATAGTTTGTATGGAAAGCTCCTCCATATATTTTGACATATGAAATTGCTGGATCCATTACCCATCAATGTTGCCATGAGGAGAAGACTCATAAAGGTGGAATTTTCTTTCTAATACAAGGAGGGCAAATGATAAATGGACCATGGGAAACACCATCTAAACTCGGGCATTCAGCAAACCTGGG
>CBMN010037383.1:0-11580 GCA_000582825.1 Hordeum pubiflorum
TCATATAATTTATGTATTATATTATATGCTTCATCAAGTAACATCAATAGGAAAACTATGATGTTCGACGAATTTTGAATCACACTAAGGGGAAGTCTTACTATTGAAGTCTTAATTAATAGGCTTCTAAAAAAATAAATTTGGTCAGGCTCCTAGAATAAGCTGAGTAGGGGACAGTTTATTTTAGCTTATTCTAAAAGCTAGCAAAAGAACTAGCCCTTGGCCTGTCCGCATCCCTATATCTCTCCTTAAGCGAGTACAGGGGAAGTCTCGCATCGGGGGGAGCCCAAATGAGCCGGCCCAGCTGCACGGGAGGTCATGGCCTAATTTCTTGTTGTTGTTTTTCCTGTTTTTTGTTCTCGTTTTTGCTTCGTTTTGTTAATTTTTTTAATTTAAAATATTTTACATATATTTGTATATATACAAAAAAATCTTTGAAAAATATTGATAAGTATTTATAAAATGTTGAATATGTATTACAAATGTTGAACAAGTATTTGATAAATTTAAATAAGTATTAAAAATGTTGAACAAGTATTTCTCAAATGTTGAATAAGTATTAAATATTGTTGAATGAGTATTCAAAAAATATTGAATAAGTATTTAAAAATGTTGAAGAAGGATTGCAAATGTTGAACAAGTATTTAAAAATGTTGAATAAGTATTAAAAACTTTTAAGTATTTTTTTAAATGTTGAACAAATATTTGAAAAATGTTGAATAAGTATTAAAATGTTCAACAAGTATTTGAATAATGTTGAATAAGAATTCGGACAATGTTGAACGTGTATACAAAAAACATTGATCACTTACTAAAAATATGTTTTTGACATATACAAAAATATAGAGTAAAAACGAAAAAAAACATAAGAAAAAACTGAAAAGGCAAAAAATGATGAAGAAAAAAGAAAACCAAACGAAAAATGGAGAATAAAAAGAAAAGCAAACAAGAAACAAAGAAAACCCTGTCAAGAAACTAAAAGAAAACAGAAGAAAAAAGACACCTCAAGGAAAACGGCTACAGCCTCAAGTAGAACGCGCCCCTAGTTCCAACCACGAAGGGGACTTGGTTGAAGTGTTTGTCGTGGCATGCAGTCCCCCGGAGACCCCGGTTCGATCCCTCCTTCTAGCGCATTTCTCTACACGCGCGTGAATGGACCGGCCCAATGGTCGCCGCGATTTGATTGACAATTTGACGCTTAATGGAAAATTAAAACGGGCCACCATATGGGATTTACCCGTGGGCCCTTTCTTAAAATCAAAAGGGCCAACTTCATATACCCCATGATTGGCTTTATAAGTCGGACATGGATTTTTACGTCTTCAACTGAACAAAATAAAATCTCAAAAGAATTTTGAACTACAACAACATGTATTATAATTAACAGAAAAAATGTGTCTTTAGATTCATTTTCAAATGTAATTTTTAGCCATATAATTTTCGTGGCATATTATACGGTTCATCCTGTAACATCAACAGAAAAAGTAGGTTGTTACAATCAGATGTGATCCGATAATATTATGAATAAAACGCCTTGATGGCCGTTCTAGAAAAAACTGAAAGTAGGACGGCCGACGAATTCTGAAGCACACACATAACATAAGGGCAAGTAGTAGGCACTTTTAAAAACTGACAGTGAAGCAGCTCAAAAAAAAAAATGACAGTGAAGCGCGGACACGGAAATACGTAGCTTTTAACAAGATCGTCGGAGGAGGATGGAGTAAACAAACCGTCGGATCGTGATACCTTTGCGGATGACATGACGGCCACCACCTCCTGTCCAATCACAGGAAGAGAAAGCACTCGCCCTGATGCAGGAGCCGCCCTCAATGTCGACGATCTGGATCGCAAGCGGGGCCGGCCCGGCAGGCCAGAGGCATCAGACCTGAACCGAAAACGGTTGGCGTGCCGACGAGACGAGAGACCGAACGACTCGGAGGCTCAGTCATGGCGCCTATCCCGACGACGTGATGCGCATGTGCAGGTGCAGGTGCAGCAGTCTCTTTTCCCCTCGAATACACATATTTCTTGTGCTTGACCTCCGGCTAGAGCCCTCTTCCGTCCGCAATTAAAATCATCTCATTGTTAGCCGTGGGAGGCCGGCGTGGCGTGGTGCGTCTATCGTGGATTCATGCCGTCATGCCGCCATCACGCATTACGTACGAGTGCAGATAGTATATACGTTCACGATCAGTTGAGCCTTTTTCTCTTCCAAGGAATAAGAATTGGTGGAGTGGGGAGGGTTTTAGCTGGTGAGTGTGTAAGCAGCGTACGTAGCTATCCCAGGGGAGGGGCTCCAACCATAAGCTGACAAGCACCGCCACTAGGGCCAACCGTTCCTCGCACGCACTTCGCACTGCCCTGAGGCCCGGGAAAAGGCGACGGTGACGCGAGTGGAAACCTACTACCACCAGTAGCACGTACGTACAGGCCATGGGCGGATTTGGGCCCCAGGCAGCGGCGGCCTGAGGCGTGCGGCCCAGTTCGTTCATGACTGCAGCATTTACTGTAGGTTTTTTCTCAAAAAAAATTACTGTAGCTCTTTGCTACAATATACGAAGGCTGCCTGGGCCTTGGCCCAGCTCGCCTGGGGCCTGGCCAAGTTCTGGGTCCGCCATACAGCAATGGCATTCTTGCATGCATCGCCATCAGCCTCTTGCTTGATTTCTTCACGCCTGACTGACGGTCAGTCTGCCGTGACTACCGGGGCGGGCAGGCAGGTTGCCACCGTTTCTGTCAAATTATCCTGACGATTCATCATTTGGAGAAAATGAGCAATAGTTGAACCCTAGGCTGAGAATTATAGGACACTTCACAAAATCTGTGATTGGATGATTAAGCGGATGGTTATACTCCCAACCAATCAAGGATCAAATTTCGTGTCTAATAAAAGTGGAATATTTTTCAAATGAGATGTGATGCTCTCATTGATAACGAGGTGTTTATAATGACTTCATCAATTCCAATATTTGTCGTCTCGGTCTCTCCGAATCAGAGGTACTCCTAGGAGTATGATGTGTGTGCATTCATATGGATAACTATGTGTGTATATAAGGGCATCTTCAACATTGATCCGTGAATTTGTTCCGGCATCCGTCCACGGACAGTGATGTCGGAGGGCGTCATCCAAAGCTATATGCGCATGTCCGGTTATATTTCAAATGAATTTTAATGAAAATGATTCGAACTTGAACAAACCGGACGATATTCATTTCAATTAGGAATTTTTTAACATAAAATCGGACAATATTTCATCCCGTGAACTAAAAACCTAACTCTACGCTACCCAATACTTGATGGTAACCTCATAAGCCATGTGGGGCTGGCCGGCGGCTCCTCCGTCATCACCGCCGGATTCGGCGTCGGAGTCGTTGTCGGGCTTCGGGCGATGGAAGGGGGCGGTGTCGCGATTGTCCGACGCTCGCCGATGATCCTCTTCGCTTCCTCATGCACCATGTGCGGGCGCGGCCACCGAGGACGTGGGCGGGGGGAGAGGGTGGTGGTCCTTGGAGGAGGCAGCGTTGGCGGCAGCGATCTCGTTGAGAGACCACTCCTCACCGTGCTTGGCCATCTCCCCGTTGAGGTGGCGAAGACGGCGCCTGGACGTCTCCGATGTTGTCACGGAGCGGTCCACGGCCAAGGCGTACGCTAGGTTCGGGTCCGCCGCGATGTGTGGTGGTGGGACGTCAGAGTCCACGAACTTGGCCCGGCGTGCCGTGTTTCGCCTGTCCCGGTGACGCCGCTCCCTGTCGGCGTACTCCTACCCCGTAATGGCGCTCCGGGATGATGAACGGATGTCGCCGCCCCTGGTGTTGCCGAGGTAGTGGAGAATGTGACCGCGCGCCTTCACGACGATCGCATTGGGCATGGGCGACGGCGAACGACGCTTCTCCTTCACGCGTCGGGGCCGCGGCGAGATCCGCTCCTCCTTCACACGACGTTCGATTTGGACGCCGCAGTTGCGCGGCGGCGAGCTCGGAGGGGACGCGGGCTCCGGCTTCACGGGAAGGAGCGTCCGCATCAGCTCCATCAGCTGCTCGTACTTCTCGTCTGTGGCGGCGTAAACCACGCCCTGGGTCACCGGCGTAGACTGCTATTGCGGCTGTTTGCGGACAGTTTGAGAGTCAGCGATGTCATAAGAACATGATAGGTGGAACCCTATTTTCCGATGTATACTCCATGTCAATATAGGTCCATTCAACCTGCTGGGACTTCCCAATTATTGGCCTCCGTCCATCGATGGTCCTCCAAATCCGGGCATCCGACTAACGATCAAGGAATCACCACGTATCCACGCCCCTTCTCTCTCTTCTCTGTCCTATTCTCTCCCTTCACCCTCCACCGCTCGAGCTCGAGCTCGCCTGCCGTCTTCGCCGTGCCCGAGCTCGCCTGCTGTCTTCGCGGCGCCCGACGTCGCTGCCGTCGTGGCCGCGTACCCGACGCCTTTGCCGTCGTGGCCGCGCGCTCGGCTGCCATCGTGGCCAGCCCCGACGCCGCTGCTGCCCGTGGCCACGTCCGAGGTCGGCGCCCCTTCCTACTCCGGACGCCGCCGTCGCGCTCGGCGCAAGCGCCCTCGACGAGCTGCGAGACCTCCTCCTCGACGAGTTGCGCGACGCGCTTTGGCAAGCTCGTCGATGGGTGCATCAGTGCATGGCTGTGTTCGTGAGTTCGTCGATGTGTGCATGCGTGTGTCTTCGAGGACAAATGATGCCGCCCGTCATGGGCTCATGGCGCCTGACTGCTCGTGCGGGCGTGCGGCTCAACGACCACCGCGTCCAGCGCGTCCAGCTATGGTCAGCAGCTCAGCTCAACGCCGAGGTCCGACACCCTTCATAGCGCATGCAGAGTGTTCGATCAAATGCCTAACGAGACAAAACGAAAAAAAGAGACGGACTTATCGGTGTCCGGACGTAAAAACAGACATATACTGGAGACATTTGTGGGTTGGCATTGGAGATGCCCTGAGCAAGTATAAACATGCAACAGTATACTCATGCGCGCTTTCAGATGATGGTACTTGTGGTTAATATCAAATCACTAGCTCCCAACCCTAGCTAGTGCGGCACTGATCCCCTTCCTGGAGGCTTCGATGTGGATCATGTTCCTCTCAGCTCCTCCGTGAACGCAGGCGAAAACCTTTGTTCCTCTGCTTTGGGCGACATGACACTTGTGTGTCGCGTTCCTTCCTGAAGGCATTGGCCATGGACTGCTTATGGTGGTGGAGTTGCTGGTAGTTCAGAGTCGGTATGAGATGGCTTGTAGGTGGAGCGGCGTGGCATCTATCGTATCGACCACGGCGGGCATGACGACATGGTACAACAGAATCTCGGCGAGGGATGCGTCTGAATGGACGGCGTTGTTTGATGCCGTGGCGGTGTCAACTACCGGCCGACCTTGCAAGGGTAATGTGGACCTCTTTACTGGAGATAGGTCAGCGGTTCGATAGTGTTGGCAATTCGAGGCGTGTGCATGTGGTGTATGCTTTGGGTCCGCCGCACCGGGTGTATGCTCCTGGTACATCATGCGAGCGGATCGGTGGTTACGCCGGTTCTAGAAGATGTGGCATGAGGGCATTTCCTATTGTCAAGTTTGTAGGTGTGTGTGATGCTTTCGAGTTGTTTGATGTATGTTCTTATTTTTTTGGAAAAGGAGGTTAAAAAACCCGTCCTCTCTATCAATTGATGCCTACAACCATCTTTATTAATTATTCAATAAAAATCTGACAAGAACATACATCAAGCCACCCGAAGCCACCACTCACACCTACAAACCCGATAATGTGGAGTGCTCTCACTCCCCATATCTAAAGCCAGTGTCGTCGTCGATCCATCTGCATAACGTATCGAAACCTGTAGCCAGCGCAGCAAATCTAAAGCGTACACCACATGCACACGTTTTAGAAGCCGCCATCATCATCGAACCGCTGACCCATCTTCAGGAAAGAGATCCGCATCATCCTTGCCAGTCCGTCGGCCACCGACACCACCTCGGTGCCAAGTAACACCACCTCCCTACGTGCAAACTTCTGAGCACGTCGCGGTCGCCGCCGGTACACCGTAGCAACATGCCGCCAAGTACCACCAGCCGGCACAACTTGAAGTCTATGGAAGATTTGTCATGCGTAGCACCTGCCAAACAGGCATGACACAGCGTAGCGCCTGTCAGCTAGGCATGACTTGACATCTCCACCGAAGCTCTGTGTAAGATGAAGTTGTTCCACCTCTTGCCTCGGTCTTCCAACGCTGCTCCACAAACAATGCTCCCAAGAGAGAAACGACACCGCAGTGCCGCCATCGTCCGATCTAGAAGATCAGATCCTAGGGTTTCCCCGAAGCAGCACGAGTGGGTCGACAGTAGTTACACGACGATGCCTTCATCAAGGTAACGACGCAAAGCGCCACCATCGTCCCCCGCCGGCTCGGTTTTCACCAGCAACTATGTCTCCCTGACTCGCAGGCGGGACTAGGTGACTATCTCGAGACGACTACCCAGCCTCAGGACGACCACCTCGGATGGAGGAGATGACCACCACCGCCAAGCCCAGGGTCGCCGTCCTGGGTGCCTGCGTGATGCAGATCAAGACCAGGAGCGCCAACGCGATCCGAAGCCGAACCAGAGGTTGAGCGGCTGCAACATGGCCGCCGCCGTCACCTGCCGTTGCGGCTATAGACCCGCCGCCACACTCCAGCCGTCGTTGTCCGCCATCACCGCCGAGGAGATCAAGATCGGAACCGTCGCATCGATCTTGAGCAGCTGACGCGCGAGAAAAAGACCGCCGCCGCCGAGCCGCTCGGGCTTTGCCCTGGCGTCGTCGCCGGTGGCGGCGGAGAGGAGAGTGATGGCAGGGGACCGTAGGAGGGAGACGGGGACGCCCCGGTGCGGCGCCGCAATGCCGCACCGGAGCGGGCGGCGGCGCTAGATCGAGCCTCTGGTCCTCCTGGTCGCTAGTCGCTAAATTCTCTTGATCCTTTTTCTACGGAGTGCTCCTCTTCATGTATGTTTTTATTAAACCTTTGTTAAATAATTTCATAAAGAGGGATGTGTGCATCTATTGATGCATATGCGGGAGTTTCAACCTTCTTTTCGGAAAAAAATTATGATCAGATGATGATACAAAAACTCTTTTTTGCAGGTGATGATACAAAAACTTAGCCGTGGAAATAAAAAGGGCACAGGTTGCAAGCCTTCTTCTTTATACTCCACCTTGTCGTGCCAGCCACCCCTTCCCACCGGATTGATGAAAGTCAGCAATGGCATGATGAGCATGAATGTGAAGTTGATACTCCTACCTCAAAAAAAGGAATTTAATTTAAGCTAAAAAATTGCAACAGTTTCAACGCCTTCGTTTGTCACATGGCACCACCATTTATAAAACATACAGAACCTTGAATTTCTTATAATAAAACACAATTCTCCATTTTCTCATGGTATGTTTGTTTCTTCGTCAGATCCCCATCCATCCTGTTCCTAGGATAATCAGGCATGTGAAACCCAGCTCACCGCCAGACTAAATTAATCGATTATCTTAAGCACTAAGATAGCATGCCGTACTAGCTTGTCCGTGCTAATCTGCCAACAATACCTAATTCTGGTATGACTAATGTCCCCATCCATGTACTTCACTGATTATTACTAGAACGTTCACTAAACATTCTTCAGAGCCAAGCAATCCTACGTGGATTTCTTTGGGGACAGCAACTTTTTTCTTCTTTGGTTTTTCAGTGGCGCAATCTTTATCTTTTAGCTTTGCTTGAGAATGATCTCTGCACCGGTATATACTCCATCCAGGCATGTACAGGACAAAGGAGGGAGTTTTCTGAAAGAGAATGATGTAGTGCACCTGTGCACAGTCATATTCGTTGCAGAAACCGTGTGATGAGGAAGTTTCCTTTCACTCCTTTTGTGATTCAAATGCAACTTCCAGGGTTAAAGGTGAGTGAAAAAAGTAGGCAGAGATTATGTAAAACCAAAGAAAGCAAAAGGGTGGCGCTGGCACCGGTGTGGTGTGACTTATTTGGAGAGGGTAGGAGATCATGTGGATCCCTTAGACCGTAAGATTTGCAATGGTTAGAGCATCCACAGCCTCGAATCCGTCTCAAACGTTCGGACGTATGATCTGGTCACTGACCGATCATAAAAAACGATCTAAACGGGCTCCTCAAGCAGGTCTCAAATGTCCGGACTGACCGGCACCCTCAAATCCAGCTCAAATCTAGTGCGGATATGGGGCGTCCGGGCGCTTCCGCCCGACAAGCCTACTTCATCATAAATTTCACCAAATCCAACCCCTCGACCTACCAGATCCATTTGCTCTCTCCTCTCCTCTTTCTCCACCATGACGTCCGTCTCGCAGCTCCGCCATCGCGCGTGCTTCGCAACCGTTCCGAGCCTCTGCGCCGACAACACCGGCACAACACTCCTCTCTCCCGTGCTCGCAACCAGGAGGACGTCGTCGGCCCAGACGCCACCGTGATACGTCCGGCAACTCTCGGGCTGCCCCTTGCGTTCTATGTGTTCGACACATTGTCTGACCCGGTTTCTTGCCATTTTTAGGGAAAACTATGAATTTCGATGCTTCATCGGACGAGGAGTATGGACCCACAGGGCTTGATCAAATGATTCAAGATGAGTTCTTCGATTCGTCGGATTCGGACGAAGAAGTGGACNNNNTCATGCTCATGAGCATGCAAGAGAAAATGGACCGGCAGGTGGAGCATATTATCAACTTCAATGGCTTAATAAAGGAAGAAGAGTGATCAATCGAGGTAGGGTCCCGGAGCACGGCTACCGCAGAAGGACTACTTTGCTCCGGACCCAAATTTTCTAGATGATCCATGGTTACGTTGCCGTTTTCGCATGCGGAAACCATTGTTTTTTCGCATTGTGGAGGGAGTGGAGGCTCACGATGACTACTTCAAGCTCACAAGGGATTGTTGCAACCAACTTTTCTTTTGTGCTAAGAAGAAATGCATAGCTGCTCTAATGATGCTTGCACCTGGTACTGCCGCAGATGCCGTTGGTGAGATGGTCTGGATGGGGGAGAGCACATGCCTGAAGACAACTGTCAAGTTTGCCCGCGCTGTTGTGCAGGTGTTTGGAGCAAAGTATCTGAGAGAACCAAATGTGCAGGACACAGAAAAGTTGTTAGCTATTGGTGTGGCTAGAGGATTTCCACGATGTTCAGATCAATTGATTGTATGCATTGACAATGCAAGAATTGTCTCAAAGCTTTGTGAGGAATATATCAAGGTCGCACCAAAAAGGCCACCATCATACTGGAAGCAGTGGCATCACATGACTTACTGTTTTGGCATGCTTTCTTTGGAATGTCGGGTTCTCACAACGACATCAACGTGCTTCAAAGATCTCCGGTGTTCATGAGGCTTTGTAATGGGGAATCACCGACGTGCAACTCCAGTGTCAACAGTCATGACTACAACATGGGATATTATCTTGCCGATGGCATCAATCGTCAGTGGGACCCTTAGTTTCCATTAGGACCTCGCTACCACGAGAGGCTAGGACAAAAGATGTCATGCAANNNCTTATTGCAAGCACGTATGACTATCTACGATATACATGCCTACATATGATTGATGAATGGGAGCTAGTTCCATGTTGCTCTAGGTTGTGACTGTTACATGATGAATGGCATCCAAATATCCATCGCTACTCCATGCCTACGCTTTCTAATAATATTGTCTTACTTGAATCACTACTCCAGCTATTGTTACAATTACTACAAAACTGCTACTACTACTGTTACTACTGCTATCAAAACTATCGTATCATTGTGCTACTAATAAATTGCTGCCAGGAGTTTGCTTCTCAAGTGCGGTTCAATTGAAAACTTAAATGCTAAGGCTTATAAATATTCTTTGACTTCCCTTGTGTCGAATCAATAAATTTGGATAAAATACTTTCGAAGACTATTGCGATCCCCTATACTTGTGGGTCATCAGGCTCCGTATCGTAAAACGCTATGAAACTTTCTCTCTAAATTTTTTTCTCGGGAAGACGGAACTTATAGGCCTGGAATTAGGCCAAGAGGACTGCCAGGGGCCCCACAAGCCTGGTCGGCGCGCCCTGTGTGGCTCCCCTCTCGTACTTCTTGACACCGGTATTTTTATACATTTAAAAAAAACTCCATAATGTTTCATATAATTCCGAAAACTTTTTATTTCTGCACACAAAAACAAGAACATGGTAGTTCTGTTAAAAAGAATGTTAGTTGATGCGGAGCATCCCCTGGTCATCCCCATGGATCCTTCACCAACACCTCAAGCTCCAAGTGGCCCTATGACAAGAGATCGTGCAGGGGCCTTCGAAACTGAGGTGACATCTCTCCTTACCGAACCACCGTTTGATTCACTCGAGACATGGTCGCTACCTCAAGCGGAAACACTTTGCATACTCAGGTACTCGGAGGAATACCATGGTACGGCCACGAAGAACCACAAGGACGCCAAGCGCGGGAGGATCAAGGGGGAGTTGCAGACACGCTGCAGCCGTCGGACGACCGGTCCGTACCAGACGTCCGGTACCCTGGAGATTAGCCAGCCAGAAAGACCAGCCGGACTCTACAGCGACCGGACGACCGACGAAGACCGAACGTCCGACACATCCCAGTGACCGGATGTCTGAGCCCCTCCGGAATTCTGGTGCCACGAGTCCAGAGCTGATTCAACAGAAGTCCGAAGCCTTCCGGACGACCCTGCCACCGGACATCCGACACCCATCGGAAATCTGGCGCTCCCACACCCGATCCGAATCATCGGAAGTACGGCCCGCTTCGAACGTCTGGTCCTCCAAACATCGGACAACCGGTAACTTCCAAACGTCTGGCACCTGTCTGCGCATAGCCACTCGGGCCTTGGCCCATGTTCCCCTCTATCTCACCCTAGACTATATATACTTCACCCCGTGGACATTTTAGGGTTAGCTTATGTTTAGCGATTGAGATTGTTGAGCATAGCTCCTTCCACTTACCTCCTTCCATGGAGATGGCCTTAATGTGAGAAGATCCAAGTGAATGCGAAGGCCCCTCTTGTAGGGAAGATCCTCTGGGATATCAAGACCCCTCATCCGGAGTGGGAAGACTACCGTTACTTGTATCCTCACGTTGACTTTGGATCGTTGTATCTCGTGTGTTTTGTGGATCTAGTGGGTGAGTAATTGGAGATCGTTCTTGAGTGTTTTGAGTTTTCTCTTGGCTTCTCCCTCCCCCCTCCAAGTGTGAAAAGATCGACACCCATGGGTTGACCCCATATTATCTTGGTATCATGAGCCACATTGATTAACACTTTGGAGTCTAATCCTCCACTTTCTAGCCAATTTTTGTTTAGATTTGACCTAATTTCGAAAATCCTCACAAAATAGCCATACCAAAATTTCTTGAATTCGTTGGATTTGAGGAGATTGTGTTGATTTGGATCCATGGATTTTGTTGTGGACGAGTGGATCTAGCTTTCCCCCATCATCCCCATATTTTCCTCCGCATATTCGCCCCAATTTTGCCCAAAATTTTCGTGTCCATGAAAGCACATTTGCTCCCTTGGTGGTTTTGGTAATTTATAACAA
>CBMN010037386.1:0-12346 GCA_000582825.1 Hordeum pubiflorum
AAAAACCAAAATTTCGGTTCGGTTTGGTTTTTTTGGTTCGGTTTTTGGTTTTCGGTTCGGTTTTGCACACCCTGACAGATCAGGCAGTGTGCACCATTGGCAACTCGATCCACAATCTCCTTCAGTGAAAAAAACCACAACACAAGAAAAACGAGAGGGGAAATCAGATCGATCGCATAGTTTATCCACACACGCATGACGCATTGCGTAAATGTGCCAATGGATTCTCTGATACTACTACAGCAGTGTAATCAATGAGCTGGCGAAGTCTTCACTCAGTCTACGGAGCAGCAGTAGCAGTAATTATTAGGACTAGGAGGTGGCCTCATCAAAGGGTAAAAGATGAAAGTGAGAGGGGGGCAGTAATAATGGAGGTCACAACACAGCACCACACAGTCGCTCACAGATGACCAAATCAACAGCGCGGCCTTTTTCGCCTTTGCCAAATGATAATCCTAATCACGTGCCAGTAGCTGCCGGCCTACCATACATACACACACACACGCGCAAAGCAGAGCTAAAAGTTGACAGCAAAACGCAAAACAAAGTTATTCCGGCAGCATCTTTTTACCTGTGCTATGTGAATAAAAAGCGGTTGGCCAAAAGAGTATCCGCATATTTATATTTTCTATTTACCTCCAAAGAAAAGTAGTACGTACTCCATCTTTTGACTGTGTGGATAAAAACCAGAGCATCTGCAACTGGAATTCTCAAATCTTCCTTACACGTCCGGGTCATTGTCCGACAATAATGAAACAAAAAAGTGATGCAACTGAACCTTTCATATCATTTTAATACGTCCGGACTGTTGGCGAATTCTCGTATGAAATACAGATGTAGGAAGGATATGAGGCCTTACGGACGTGCCCGATTAGCCCGTCGCGTAGGACACGAACACGCTTCGGATCACACTTACTCTTACTTTTTCATTTTGTTCTTTTTCTTCATCTTCGCCAATCACGCGCAAGGGACCCAATATACGAGGCAGAAAAATGAATAGTGTGGCTGTATTTGACGAATGATTAGGGACTCAAAACGGATGCATCCGCGAACCAGATGTAGATAAAAGAGTATCGGTATTTAGGGTAAAAGAAAACAGATATGTCCTCGTTTTATTTGCCTCCGAAGAAGAAAGAAAGGAAGGAAGAAAGAAAAGCAGTGCCCATCGCAAAAAAGGAAAGAAAAGAAAAGAAAAGCCGATGGTAATGGAGAATGGATATATTCGGCAAGAAATGGGAAAATAAAAAGAGCGGCAGTTGCCAGCCGCCTACTACTAAACAAATGGTGGGGTGGGACTGCGAGAGAGAAAACCACGGCCACGCCCACACCACGAGAAGAGAGAGAGAGGGGGGAGAGAAGAGAGCACGAACCAACACGACCCATCTCCACGGCCGGGGAGGAGAGAGAAAAGAGAAGGGGCGCGGTGGCCAGCGAGCAACGGAACAAAGGGGGCACGGGACTCGAGGAGTGAGAGAGGTGACGGTTGCCGAGAAGGAAGAGAGGCGGCGAGAGGACGCGGGCATCCATGGTGGCGTGCGCCTGACCCGATAGGCTAGGCCACGCTGTGCTACGCTGGAGATGAAGGTCTCCACCAAGGAGCAGCAGAGCGCGGCGGCGTTGGAAGAAGGGAAAGAAGAAGCCATGGGCTCCAGCGCCGGCGGGCCGGGGGAGGAGGAGGGGGGCACGGTGGTGGTGGGCGTGCGGGCGGACGCCGAGAGCAGGGCGCTGCTCACGTGGGCCTTCGTCAATGCCGTCGCCGCCGGGGACCGCGTCGTCGCCGTCCACGTCGTGCTCGCCTCCGCGGCGGAGGCCGCCGCCGCGGTGGACTTCGACGGCATGCTCGCCGTCTACGAGGGATTCTGCAATCTCAAGCAGGTCGGTCAGCACCCCCATCCCCTTTTCAACTGTTGCTTGCTTGCTGCGTGCGCTGTGAAAGAGTTGGATGGGAGTTGGTCGCCATTGGCCAGCAACCAAGCATGTGAACCCCCTTCCTCCCCCTTTACTGCTCGCCCGCCATTAATTGCTCTGTCCCTTCTAGTACCAGCATAATTTCGAGCCCAACTTCCCCTGCTTGCTCGGCAGTTTGGATTTCAACGACTTTTTTCTCCCGCGATTCCCCCGCTTGCTGCGCCAAAATGCTATCTTCTCGCCCGATTCTTCGGCTTCAACAAAAGATTCTTCACGCCAAGTTGGATTCTTGGGGCTGTTGTTCATCCACCATTTTCTGGATCTATTACCAACTACTGCTACTAGTATTCTAATTAGATCCTTTTGACCCATGCCGCAAAGATTCTGTTTTTTTACTCTTCATTCTCACGGATTTTCCTCTGCAATCCTGCCGATTTGTTGTTCCCACATAGCAAACCGCACCAGAATTTTGCTACCCCATCTGATGCGGTTACCAAAGTGACGGTGAATTTGCCATCTACTAACAGCCATGTGATGAACAGATCAATCTGAAGGTGAAGATTTGCAAGGGCTCGTCGGTGCGCAAGGCGCTGGTTCGCGAGGCCACGCTGTTCGGGGCCTCCAAGCTCGTCCTGGGCATCACCAAGAGGAAGCGCACCATTGGGTAAGCCCCCCACCATCACGGAACCATCGGATCCTCGGTGCTTGCCACTATCAACTTCCTCGACTTTTTCCACCCAATCATTACCACCCACTGTGGTTGTTGTTCTAACTTTTGCTTCGGATTCATTCGCCAGGTCCTCGCTGTCCGTCGCCAAGTACTGCGCGAAGAAGCTGCCGGCAAAGTGCGCGGTGCTCGCCGTCAACGGCGGCAAGATCGTCTACCGGAGAGAGTCGAATGCCCACTCCGGCAAGGTTTCGGCGGAGGTTCCTGGCTGTGGTGATGATGAGATGTACTGTGTTTTGCCGTTCGGTGCACGTCCCCAGGGTAAAGAAGAGAGCGAGTTGCCTTACGATGAACCAAGCAAAGATGGCGGCGCCGATGATGAGGAACAGCATGATGTTGGTGCAAAGGGCAGTCTGCCAGAGGACGTGGTCGCTGAAGAACAGCAGCCATCGAGTGTGGAACCTGCTGAGTTGTCGACGGTTCAGGTTCAGACTGAAGCAGCAGATCCTTCTGACAGGGACAAAGAGCCAACAATGGACCAGAAAGATGTGGTAGCTGATCTACCAGGCGAGGGTGCCAGTGTCCTGTACTGTGTGTTGCCGGAGAGGAATGACCATTCAGTTGCAAGTACTTCGAGTCGGCAGGAAAGTGAGTCGACCGAGCCGCCAGCCGAAGGGGGTGCGGATCTGTACTGCTTATTGCCCCCAAGAAATGGAAATTCAGGCAGGAGCAGCAGTGATTCTAAGCGTTCGAGTTCAGGTCACAAAGATGATGGGGATCTGTTCTGCCGGCTGTCAAAGAATGCTGGACATTCAGGTGGGAGTTCTGGGGGATCCAAGCGTTCTGTTGGTGTAAGAAGTGTGTTTAGGGCCATCAAGCGCAGCAGTAGTTTCTCCAGTGATATTCCATTGAGCTTTGAAACATCTGCTGATAAGAGGGATGGCTCGGTTTCCGCGGGTGCCACCGAACGTTCTTCTTCCACCGTATCTACGGAACCTGGAGATTTGCAAAAGGACTCTGCACATAATGTGGAAACACCTACTAGTTCTCCGTTGTCTCTGAGAAGGATGATAGAAGGAAGGTCTGACCGTTGTCACCTGCGAAGGAGAATCTTCAGCCATGAAAGAACCTCATCTTTTGAGTGGGCCAAAGTGTCCATGGTTCAATGGGCGATGAGGCTCCCAAGCCGTTACAGTTCTGTCCACCCGGACAATAAATCCTTGAAATCTGATACAAGTCCAAGGTTGCGCGGTGATTCAGAATGTGATTCCACTTCCACTGTTGAGCCAGAATCTATATTTTCTTTCTCTTTGTATGATGTGGCGTGGCCTCCGAGTGAACTGGGATCTCTTCAAGAAGAGTATTCTTCAGTCTGCAGGCTATTTAGTTACGAGGAGCTGAAACTTGCTACATCAAACTTCTCACCAGGTAATTTTATTTGTCTTCTGCATTACTATGTTATGTATGTATGTATGTAGCTATTTTGTTTTTACTAATGTTGATACGCTTCAGCAAAAAGTGAATCTGAAAGCTAATTTTCTTTTGTTAATGTAGATATGTTGATTGGGAAGGGAGGAACTAGCCACGTTTACAAGGCACAATTAAATGATGGCACTTTGTATGCTGCAAAGATTCTGAAACCTTCAGTTGATGCACTTCAGGAGTTTATTACGGAGATTGAGACTGTAACCAGCTTGCAAAATGAAAATATTGTCTCGCTTAGGGGATTCAGCTTTGACAACTACTTCCTTGTGTTGGTGTACGATTACATGCACCAGGGAAGCTTAGACAAAGCGCTTCATGGTAAGCATCATGGTGGAATATGCAACCTATTCCATCCCCAACCCTCTTGGCAATTAGCCTAATATTTTGTAACTGTTCTTCAGGCAAGTGTGAGGACAGTCTTAGCTGGGAGAAGAGAAATAAGATAGCAATTCACATTGCGAAGGCCCTTGAATTTCTGCATCATGGTGGTGTCACCCATTCTGTGATTCACGGAGATGTTAAATCTGCAAACATCCTCCTCTCAGAGAATTTCGAGGCCCAGGTATAAATATACAGAGATCTGCTTGCAAATACCAAGAGCAAATAAGACTTATTTTCCGCTCTACCTTTTTCTGCAGTAACCACTTTTAAAACTTAAAAAATAATAATACTAGACATGCAAGTGTGTTAATGCGTAAGCAGTGATGAATTGCTGTTAACACGTAGCTTGTCAAATTCTGATCTGCTTGTGACATCGTCTCTGTTTTTAAAATTTCAGCTGTGTGATTTTGGGTTGGCAAAGAAGGTTTCAGCCTCAACCCCCCACCTAACATGCACTGACATCACAGGAACTTTCGGGTTAGTATCATCTCTGATCTATGGGTGGTTGTCACTTTTATGTTTTATGAAATGTGAAGTTGTTGTCTAAGCAGATCACTGTTGCGACAGGTACATGGCACCTGAATATTTTTCGCACGGGAAGGTGAACAAGAAAATCGATGTGTATGCATTTGGGGTTGTACTGCTGGAGATAATTTCAGGGAGGAAACCCATTATAACAGGATGTGCCAAGGGCCAGGAAAGCCTGGTTGGATGGGTGAGCACTCGCTAACTTGATCTATACGCCTAGCTGGTTCTTGTGAGCAGTAACATGGCCTGAGAACAAGATACTAGTTGCACATTCAGATAGTATTAAAATGGCAGTACACTGTTGCTGCACTTGCTCTCTTTGTTGACTTCATACTCACTTTTGCGGTGCACAAGTAAGATCTGCTTTCCCTTTTCCTAATTTTTTGTTCTTGCTTTCATTTCAGGCAAGGCCACTACTATCAAGTGGGGAGATCAAGCAGCTGGTGGATTCAGCTCTGGGAAACGACTACGACTGCGATGAGATGGAGAGGATGACGCTCGCTGCCTCGCTGTGCACGAGGACATCTTCTGATTCCAGACCCGAAACGGAGCTGGTAAGAACAGATATAAAACACTACCAATATCTCATGAAAACCATTGCTGATGCGGCGGCAGACATCTGATTCCACTAAACTTCCTCCACGCGAACCCAGGTGCTGAAGCTGCTGGAGGGAGACGACGAGACGGTCCAGTGGGCGAGGTCAGAGATGTGTGCGGGGTCGGACGAGGAGGCGGCGACCCCGCGCTCGAACATGCAGTCCCACCTGAACCTGGCGCTGCTGGGCGTGGACGAGGAGGACACGCTGTCGCGGTGCAGCACAGAGCAGACCGCCGACACCTCCGCCGACGGCGGGTATTGGAGCCGGTCCTCGAGCTTCGACTAGGCGATCCAGCCAGCCGTCTGTGGTCTCTGTACAGTTGCTGACGATTATTGTCGATTGGTTGGATTGGGTAATTGCTGCAGTTGAGGCATCTCGCATCTGGGTGAGATTCTTTGGCGGGTGCTTGGCTTGCTCATGTAGGAAGTACTATTCTTGAGTGGGTGCTTGGCTTGGGTTGCTCTGCTCATGTGTGCAGGGAGAGAGATGTCTGATGCTGTTGTTGATGCTAATTGAATTGAATTAGGAGTTGCTTTTGTAGTTTTGTAGTAGCAGTTGTAGATGTATCTAACCTTTGCTGGCCTTGGGTGGCAAAACATTCCACGATTATGATGAATGAATGTATGGTTTGGTGGCGCATCAAGATTGGAATGGAATCGATTCCGAAGTCTGAAACTTTTGCTTCTGTGTTGTGTTGCTGTCTTCTCCTTGGATGCCATTTTGGACAATCTATCATTCAGGCAACAACAGTACTCTCTCTCTCTCTCTCTCTCTCTTACCAAATCTGAGTTGACGTTTTCAGGGAAAGACAGTTCATTATAGTGCAAACTGCAAAGTTCTGAGTTTAAAGATGGAGATTAAAAGGCACCCCTTCCATAAAAAATATTAGTTTGTTCTGCTCTCTTGTTTGATGCATTTGGAGAGTAGGGATTATAATTATTTGATTATGGATGTACGAGAATACCCTTTTTTGTTAACTTTAAAATCCGTGCAAATTGAGGGTGTGCTGAAGCAAAACTCTTTCGTCTCATAATAGTTGAAGGAGGACGATGTGATGCAGAACAGGAGTAGATTGAGCTGTATGTGTTGTGGCTGCTTCAGTACTCGCAGGTGTGAGATGTTTGCTACTCCCAGCCCCTGCATCGTCCTCCCGGGGCGACTAGGGCGGCGGCGAATCCACGCCCGCTCAAGGCCTCTTCCCCCATGCTCCCCCTCCCCTGGCCTGCGTCCCATGGTCTTCGCCGGGCAAAGCTCGGGCGGATCCGGCGACGGTGGGGCCCTGGCGTCCATGGGTGCCTATCGTCAAGTTGGGGGCTTTTACAGCGGCTGATGGCGCTACGCTCGTCCCCGCAGGTCGCAGGTGCATGGGGGCGGCGGGAGGACGATGGTGGCTGCGCGGGTGCGGCATCGTAGAGGTACCGATACCTTCGATCTGATCTGGATCTGGGTGGGTTGATGCTCGGTCCATGGCTGCGGTCAGGCCGCGGTGGGATGGATTGTGGCGGCGTAGGGGCCTGCTACTCTGAATAAAGGTGGCGGTCCTCGTGTTTCTCTCACGTCATAGCAACATCCTACATGATCGGTCCTCCTTGATCTGGTCATCGACATGTTTCGGAACTGCTGTCGAAGATCTTGCCCAAGATATCTGGATCGGATAGAATTTCGTCGTGCACGTCTATTCCAACCTACGTGGTTCTGTGAGGGCATGACGTGAAGCTCTATTGTTCGTTGACACCATGAGACATGTTGGCTTCTCGATTTCTATGGTGTAGACAGCTGTAGAGAAGGTCATGGTGGCTGAGATCGGAGGATCGGTTAGATGGACGGGGCCTTCAAGGCGATGGAGTCAGCTAGGCGTTTGATAACTCTCAGGAGCAACAATGTCAAGTGGGGGCGTCAGCACCGGAGGAATTCATTTTTGGTGGTGCTCCTCAGGTGCCGAGCCGTGACTTTCGGTGAAAACCTAAGGTCTGGCCTTAATTGGTTGTGTCTGACAATTGCCTTACAGAAGGAATTGTTTTAAGAGCCCGGACTTATCAAGGGTGAAAACCTAGATCTTGGATAAGGCAACAACGACGCTTGTGCGCTGTTTTTTTTTGAAGGCGTTGCTTTTGGAGACCTTTTATGTTTTTCGGGTGCTGTATTTGGTGGTGGTTTGTGTGCGGCTGCTGAGAGGAGTCGATGACTGTGGCGGGACCTTTATTTTTTCCTTTCCTTGCGTGCATGCCGGATGTCTTTGCGACATCTTGTAGGTGCAGAGGCTGGATGTAATTGATATCATTGCGATATTAATATATTACCCTTTAAAATAATAATAATGTGGAGCATGCCTTGGTTCTACCTCTCACTCCCTCTTTTTAGAGCTAGTTTGGTTGGCTTCCTCGACAACACGCCTGGGAAATTTTGGTGCCTGGTTTGTGCCTGAGAAAGTGGATATTTTTGCCTGACCAGGCCAGCATAGGGAAGAGGTGTTTGGCCTGGTAGACACTATGCTGTCCCTATTTTCTGCTTCATTCGCCTCGTACTCTGTAGCCTCCTGATAACACATGAGATTATCTTCAGGCTGATGCACCAGGCACGGCCAGGCATCCAAAATCGATAGCCTGGACCAGGCTAACCACGCTGCCTGGTGCTACAAGCCAGGCTAACCACTTTGTCCCATTATCCAGGCCAGGCCGACGCCACCATGACGAGGACATGCACCAAACACCAACGAGGCAGCTCTCAGGGAGGCTCCCAGGCCAGGCGTCACGAGCTGTGGAAGCCAACCAAACTGCCCCTTATACTCTTACATCGCATGTGACAAGTGAAAAGGGGAGGTAAGAAAGAGCATGTTAAAATATCTGGATTGTACTAACTTTGTACTCTCACAGTAAAGAAATACTCCCTTCGTTCCACAATGTAGTGCGTTCGTGCTTTCCAAAATCTAAGTTTGACCATGAATCTGATCAACGAGACCGATTACGGCGGGGGTAAAAACTATATCACTGAATTCGTAGATCAACGAGACCGATTGCGGCGGGGGTAAAAACTATATCACTGAATTCGTAGAAAATACGAATTCAGTGATATAGTTTTTACCCCCGCCGCAATCGCTCGCGTTGGTCAAATTCATGATCAAAGTTCAAGCTCGGAAACCGAGGACGCACTGCATTATGGAACGGAGGGAGTATAAGAGAGCTCAATCCACTTCTGAATCACATCATCCACCTAGGTTATTAACTTATTATCAGGAAAACAACTCAGCACTAATAACCTCTCCTGTTCTACAGTCTGAAAAGATCAACTCAGATTTGGTACTCCTTCCAATCCATATTAATCGACGTTAGTATTGCACTCCCTCGGTAAAGAAATATAAGAACGTCCATATTTATCGACGCTAGTATTGTACTCCTTTAGTAAAGAAATATAAAAGCGTCTTTGGATAGGAAGGAGTACCAAATCTGAGTTGATCTTTTATAATTGTAGAACAGGAGAGTTTTTTTTTTAGTTTTTTTGCGACGAAACAGGAGAGGTTGTTGATGCTGAGTTGTTTGCCTCATAATAAGTTAATAACTTGGGTGGATGATGTGATGCAGAAGTGGATCGAGCTGTATGTATGTCCTGATACTGTACGGCGACAGCAGAAACTGTGGCTGCCTGAGTACTCACAGGTGTGAGATGTTTGCTAGTATGTGGAGCATGCATTGCATGAGCATGCGGATGGTCCGGATGGGGGACACGGACACCAGACCAGATCTGGTTTGTTTAACTGGTGGCAGCGACGCCGCTACAGTCAACGGATCGCACGAGGTGTCCTACCCAGCCAGTGTGATATGGACACTGACGGCATTGCCATGGCCGCTGCTGGTCCATGGTCGGCCGGGGTTGATGAGCACGCTGCTTTCTGGTCCCGGTCAGCCGACTCATGCTGTTGTTCCTGTGTGTGTGTCTTGACACTTCCGTTGACTATATATGTCGTTTCTTTGCATGCGAGATTAGTAATAAATAAATGAGTTAATTCCACTTATAATACATAAACTTGTACTCGTGGCAACATATTCATACAATAACTCAGAAGAAATCCCATAAAAGTGTCACCTTAATCTATACCTACTAATAAAAAAAATATATTCTGGATCGCTCATACAATTTTATAGAAAACGCACGCCGACCACGGCATCGGGATGCGGTGGGGGTCAAGATGCCACCCGTGGGGAGGTTGACGTCCGACGATGACAACACCTGCAGTAGTACCAGTGGTACCGCGCGCGGTGGACGGGGATGTAAGGCCGGTCCCATGGCCGACGACCCCTTGCGGCACGCGGCACCAGCGCGTAGCGTCCTCTGGCGCAGAACGAACCGGCGCCGGCGTTGAGTTTGCTGAGTAAATAGACAATTTTTTTATTACATTAATTCAGGAAATAATCACGATCATGGCATTGACAAGATTACTGACATATTGATTACGAACCAGACTAGCATGTACTACGCATATAGTAAAAAGATCTACACACATAGCTAGTACCGCTAAAACAGAAATAAACATGAGAGGTTTTAAACATGTTATATCCTCCGATCGGCCAGACAGAGGCTGCGGCGGCGGCAGCAGCAGCGTCCTCGGTGGCCTTCTTCTCGGCGGCGGCACGTTCGGCATCGGTGGACATGGTGATGACAAGGACGACGCGGATGTAGACGATGCAACCGACTTGGACGAACATCGACGAGCAGTCGCTCCCCAAAATCCTAATCGCCCCTCTCCCGTACAGGATCCAGAGAGGCGGGGTTTCGGAGGCCTGCTCTCCCGTCAACCATGTACGCGGTGAACGGGATGGAGTCGCTGGCGGCAGCAACAGCAAAGGGAACGACGGGGGTGGTGCGCGTGGAGCAGATGTGATTTGTTCGTGGCGACTAGAGTTGGTCGACGCCTCACATATATATGCACGTCTGGATGGAGAGACGTGGGCTAGACTGTCAAAAACTCTTCGTTCCTGACCGGCAAAAATAAGCTCATAGGTGTGACCTCGGCTCGGCTCAATCCCGCAACCCGCGGCGCGTGGTGACGTGGCGAGGCGGGTGGCGGCGGAGGAGTGGCGAGGATTACTTTTCTTCTCAAGCTCCAATAGCATGTGAAAGAGAATCCCTTATGAAGAGGTCCAACTCCTCTCCAACTTCCGAGGTGGTACTAAACTTCTCACCATCCCCTTGTCATGACACCTACATGGGCCTTAGAGATTTTCAGAAATTGTTGGATGGGCCTCAAGCACATCCCATATTTCATCAATCCCCCACCTAATCTCGAGGGCCCATTATGTCCTCTGTTCCAATCACTGTTTTGATATACCAGTATTTCAGTGAAGACATGCTAACGTTAAACTTCACCTAGAGCAAGTAGCTACACCCCTTCACAACTGAACAATGGACTATGCCTTGAATTGTCAGTTTTGCATAAAGAAGTTTCATCACATGTCTTACTAGTACTAGGCTNNCGAAGGCTGACCCCTCGGGTGAAGCATATTAGTCACACACCTGGCCTGTTCATGAACTTACTAAAGATCACCCAAATCTCATAAACTGTGACCAACAGTCGAGGTCATATATGTGTGTTCCTCCAAAGATCGCTCTGTAGGATAGCATCTTGCTTATATAATCTTTGGAACATATTAAGACATTAGTCAAACTACCGTACAGTTTCCGAGAGTATTGCATCTCCAACGGAGTGGGTTAGCAAAGTTACTCTCCTCAGTTCATCACTGGCTTGTTTTCCCAGGTCCTACTTCACGGGTTCTCCGATCACATTGGTTGTTGGGTTACCACCATGACAACTCATGTGGGCTCATACCCATATCCCAAGATGACTTTTCTATCACAACACGTGATAGCCCTTTAGTAAAGGGATCTGCCAGATTCTTAGCCGTTTGGATATAATCCAACACTAGTACTCCGGAGTTTCTTAAACGTATGACATATTTCAATCTCATTCTTATATGTTTGTTGGACTTCATGTTGTCCTTTGAACTCTTTACCTTGGGAATAATTGTCTGATTGTCACAATTCATAAGGATAGCCGGAATTGGCTTCTCAACCACTGGCAAGTCCATCAAAAGATCTCGAAGCCATTCTCCTTCGACACCAAATGTGTCTAATGTTGTTAATTCTGCTTCCATTGTCGATCTCATTAAGATCGTTTGCTTGCAAGACTTTCAGGAAACAACACCACCTCCAAGAGTAAACATATACTCAGTTGTGGCCTTCATCTCATCAGCATCAGAGATCCAATTCGCATCACTATACTCTTCAAGTACTAACGGATACCCTGTATAGTGAAGTCCATAGTTCATAGTACCTTTTAGATAGTGCATAATTCTTTCAACAACATGGCAATGTACATCACCCGGATTGACCACAAACAGGCTCAATTTGCTCACAACAAACGCGATGTCAAGCCTCATTGCGCTCGCTAGATACATACGTGAACCAATAATTTGAGAGTATCTCAATTAGTCTTTAGTTGTGCCTTTGAACTTTTGAATAAGCACACTAGGATCATATGGTGTTGAGAACTTTTGCAGTCCGAATATCCAAAATGACTCAAAATCTTTTCAACATAATGGGATTGTAGAAGTATAATCCCGCTCTCATCATCTCTCAATAGCTTGATGTTCAAGATAACATCGGCCGCCCCAAGGTCCTTCATCTCAAAGTTCTAAGATAAGAACGACTTAAACTCCTCAATCACTTTGAGGTTGGTTCCAAATATCAGTATGTCATCAACATACAAGCACAGTATAACTCCTTC
>CBMN010037391.1:0-11530 GCA_000582825.1 Hordeum pubiflorum
TATGTCTATATACATCCGTATGTTGTTTATAATGGAATCTCTAAAATGTCTTATATTTAGGAACGGAGGGAGTATATTATAGTAAAATCAAGCAACAGTTGAGGCATCTTAATCTGCTCATAAGATTATTCAAGCGACGTCGTCGTTGTTCGCAAATCATACTAATAATTCAGCTTTTTTTTCTACGAACCAACCTGTGCTTGGATGGTTAGAGGGACTGTGACAATCCCAGCCCACCAGGATTTAAGCCCTGGTGCTCACATTTATTTCTGGATTTTCAGCGATGCGCATTCAGGGGGAGGAGACGTTTCCATCGACGACGAGGTGTCTATGGTGACTTCGTAAATTTCAAGATGATATGCCGGCTCAGTCTCTCAGAAGTGCTCATAGGGATAGGGTGTGCGTGTGTGTTTATAAGGATGAGTGTATTCGCGTGTATATGAATGCTTGCGTCTGTAATCATCTTTTTTCTTTGACCCCAAACAACTATAATTCATCTGGACTCTGCTCGGTGGTTTAGCTTCGAAGGAAACGAAGAAAGTCTGCCGTGTGACCATGTCGACGGTCGACAGCTCTTCCTCTTGTGTATAAACACACGACCGGTGCTAGCTCTTCTTCTTCACATAACTACCACTGTACTGAAGAAGCTACCTCTATAGCTCCGTTGCATGCGCTTTGTGTCTTTCTTGTCTCGGGGGAGGCCAGATCCCTGAGCAAATTCAAACCCTTCCTTGTTTCAGGTGAGTGACATGCATCCAACATGTGTCTCATTTATTTCTTCTTCTTTTTAGAATGGAATATGTGTGATTAGCTGTTATGATCATCCGTTCGTCCGGTACCGGTGCGATGTGTCTAGTTTCAGGTGAGTGTCTCAAAAAAATGTGTCTAGTTTATTTCTTCTTCTTTTTAGAATGAAATGTATGTGACTAGCTATTATGATCATTCGTTCGTTCGGTACCGTGCTAGGTTTCACTTGGCATCATTAATAATCAATAATATAAGAATATGTGCATCATTCGATGAAGAGGCCGGGGCTGCTATTCTATTTTTCAAAAGGAAACCAATCAGGGCCGGCGCTGCTATTCTATTTCTATTTTCCAAAAGGAGAACCAGTGAGGTTTCAATTCCCTTTATGTCGTTTACTTAATGTTCCCTTTTTTCTTAGGAAATAAGCGCTTCTATTACTCGGAATGTAAGAATTGCAATCTTGTTTGACATAAAGTTTTAGTTCTTTCTTTTAACACAGTACAATTAAAATCGCTCACATACACGAGCATCCACTCACCCCTATGAACGTATGTACGCATACCAACCTTTATGAGCATCTCCGAGACCGAACCAGCATAGCATCTTAAGATTTTACGAAGTCATCACAGACACCTCGTAGTCGACGGGGACGTCTCCTCCCACTGAATGAACATCGTCGAAAGGTTGAAATAAATCCAGGAATAATGCCAGCACCAATGTGAGGTCTAGGATTGATTGCTAATTAAGGTCGGCTAAGTGTCTTTTTCGATAAAGAACGTATTTTATTAACTCATAATATAGCATCGAGTGATATAAACACAATGAACACATCCGACCTCTGCATACTAAGATGCACACAACCTACATTAATACTACGCACACACACTATCATGCTCTTGTCTTGATTCTCAAATCTTTACTATATCAGTGTAGATACCTAACACTTAGCCGGCTTATCTATTGTGGTCTTGTCATGATGCTAAAATCTTTAAACTTGGTCAAAATTTGTGAAAGCTGACTTTTGTTAAACCAATGTACACTATATTAGAGCAAGTATAATAAGGGGCTTAGCCCGCTTACATGGCATTTTTGTCTAAAATTAAGAGAGTGACCTCTCTTGCAAGAGCCTACTTATATGCTTACTCCTAGGTAAATGTAATAAATACAAAAATAAATAAATAAAGAAGGTTGGAAAAGGTACTAATCTAATCTAATAGCCAACCTTACTATACGAGTGATTACAATTGATGGTTATAGATCCCCATATAGCCATCAGGCTATACTATTAGCCATGCTCGACAAAGGAAGTATCAAGGGGCAATAATAATTAGCTAATAAATCTGAGGATTTAATCTTTTAATTTATGCGGATGGTCATAAATGCCCTTGTAAGTGTTTTTAGGGGTTATGCTTTATTACCTTTAGGATTTGTGAAACTAGGTGTTGATAGTTAACAATGTGTCATGTTTACTTATTCTCCAGCCAAAGAATGAATATGCAAGTGTTCTTCCAACTTGGCCTCGGCCTTGTAGTGCTTGCAGCACAATATGCACCAGTTGGAACTGCGGTTCCTGGTTCACAGTGCCGACGGCAGTGTGGCAATGTTAGAGATACCGTACCCATTTGGTATCGATCCCAACTGCTCAATGGGTGAAGTCTTTGACCTCAGCTGTGAGGTCGTTCAAGATGGCAACCTTAGGCCATTCAGGGGTGCCTTTGAATTGCTCGACATTTCTTTGGCTCATGGCACAGCCCGTGTGCTCAATCTCATCGAGGCCAACTGCTACAACACCACCACGAGAAGAATGGAGTTGTTTGGCCATTACGAAGGCGTCAATGAAGGACCTTCTTCTGTCTACCGGCTCTCCGACGTCCAGAACAGGTTCACTGTCAGTGGTTGCAATGCCCTCGCCTTGATGTCCGACTATGCTGGCACAGACTATCAAGGCTTGGGCGGTGCGACGTGTCGCAACATGTCGGACCTGGTGGACGGGTCATGCTCTGGCATGGGTTGTTCCCAGACTACGATACCAAAGCGGATGTACTATACTATGACACATTCTTCTCCAGCTCCGTCAACACGAGCCGGATCTGGGAGTTCAATCGGTGCAGCTACGCAGTGCTCATGGAGGCAGCGGCTTTCAACTTCAGCATTTCGTACATAAACAACACCAATTTCAACGACACGTATAATGGGCGGGTGCCTATGGTGGTCGATTGGGCAATCAGAGATGTCAAGTCATGTGATATCGCGCGACGAAATGAGACGGGTGCCTACGCATGTCTCAGCAGCCACAGCGTATGCGTAGATTCCGTCAATGATAAAGGATACATGTGCAACTGCTCCGAGGGCTACCAAGGCAACCCTTATCTTCTAGACGGATGCCAAGGTACGGCTGATTAATCAGCCTCGAATGAATGTATATGCATATAAATGCAAATCAAGTACTCCTTTTTTTGTCACAGGGAATGCAAAAATTACCTCTCTTTTTTTGCGAATCGAATGCAAAAATTACTTGTGTGTTTGAAATTCTAACATTTTGTTCTGCTCATCTTACTGTAGATGTCGATGAATGCAAGGACAATCCATGCCCTTCGGGCAGCGCTTGCCACAATACGGCTGGAGGATACCGGTGTTCATGTCGAGTAGGAAGAAAATTGGAAACGAATACATGCAACCCTGATACTGGCTTCATAACAGGTACTTAACACCCAAGGACATGAAACCGCAAAAAAAGAAACACCCAAGGACATGAGATCGCCTTGATATATGAACCACTCCATTTTATCACATTCTCGTGCAATGTAGAAACTAAAAAATCATCTTGTTTAAACCAATATACACAAAATCATAGACTATTCATCTTATGCGATGTCATTGTGCAGGAATTACAATGGGATTATTCGGTGTAATGGTTATAGTCATGATCATTCTAATCTGGGGACAAATGATAATCCAAAAGACAAGATTGAACAAAGTTAAGCAGGAGTATTTTCGTCAGCATGGAGGCATGCTTTTGTTTGATAGGATGAAACTAGAGAAAGGTCTTGCTTTCACTGTATTTTCAGAAGTTGAACTCATACATGCCACCGACAACTTTGACAATAGCAGAATACTTGGAAAAGGGGGGGGGCATGGGACGGTCTATAAAGGGATAACAAATAATAACATGCATGTTGCAATCAAAAGATGTGGATTAGTTGACGAGAGGCAAAAGAAGGAATTTGGCCAAGAGATGCTCATTTTGTCCCAAATCAATCACAAGAATATTGTTAAGCTTTTGGGTTGCTGCCTTGAGGTGGAAGTTCCAATTCTAGTATATGAGTTTGTTCAAAGCGGCACACTATTTGAGCTCATCCATGGTAAGAACCAAGCGCTGCAAATCTCCTTCGGCACTCTCTTAAGAATTGCTCATGAAGCAGCTGAAGGACTCAGCTTCCTGCACTCCTACGCATCTCCCCCAATTATTCATGGCGATGTGAAAACTTCCAACATCCTTCTTGATGATAACTACATGGCCAAAGTGTCGGACTTTGGAGCCTCCATACTAGCCCCATCTGACAAAGAGCAGTTTGTCACTATGGTTCAGGGTACTTGTGGATATCTTGATCCTGAATACATGCAAACATGCAAGTTAACTGACAAAAGTGATGTGTATAGCTTTGGAGTAATCCTATTAGAGGTGCTGACAGGACAACTGCCATTGAAGCTCGAAGGGTCTGACACACAAAGAATCATGTCGGCGACTTTCCTATCTGCTATGAAGGAGAACAATCTTGATGCAGTGCTGGCGAGTCATGTGAAGGGCCAAGAAAGCATGACATTGCTGAGAGGAATTGCGGACCTGGCTAAGAAATGCCTAGATATGTGTGGCGAGAACTGGCCTTCTATGAAAGAGATCGCGGACGAGCTCAATAGATTGAGGAAGCTTTCGGTACATCCTTGGGCTCAGCTGGACATGGAGACGGATGCAGAGAGCCTGCTTGGTGCAGAATCTACCGGTGGTCATGAAATAGAGTCAAGTGGGTATGCTATTGGTGAAAGTGACAACCAAACCATTAGCCCAAGAAGCTCGCATTATGCTAGGTGACTACGACATGCATATGTAATATCGCAGGGAAGCTACGGGTGTTTCTTTCTGAACCTTGCTACCATGTGTGTTTTTGTTTTCTGATCAGCACTATTGCGTTATATTGTATGTTTTGAATTAATTTGAAAATACTCAACGTGTCTTGAATTGCATGTATCAAAGTTACCAGTTTTCAGCAAGAAACGCCGTTGTCGCAATGAACCACGTGAAATATCGTCCGAGAGTGTGGGAGCATCGTGATTGTAAGAGTTGCACTGAAGTTATTGTGCAGGGTCGGACGCTTCGATGATCTAAAGTTTCAGCACCACATAGACTAAGCAAAAGCAAGGACAGTGTCCAGAAACTCGGTGTCAAGAACATTGGTAACCAATCAGCAGTGTGTAATCAGTACCGACACCGACATTCTCTCTTCCGCTCGGTCGCCCCCGCTTTCATGGTTGCTTGGCGAAGAAAAACGGAAAAGGAGGACCCATTGGCATCAAGATTATCAGCGTCGCACAAGCTCTGAATTACATGACGATATCATCAAATGTTTTAGGGCTCAGGGCCTACAGTCTGATCAAGTAAGATTTCGCTGATGGCGGAGCGGAGTCTATGAGATGAGGCTATCGTCTCCTGGCCCTCAGCTCCTTGTTCCTGGGAAAAGGCTCTGGAACCTGGTGTTGGTCCTTCTTGATTGAAAATTGCAGCTAAACATAACATATATAGAGAGGTTATTTCATCAGCACATATATGTTGGCAACATGAAAACAAACAGTGTGTGTCATCAACCGTAATGTGTCGTTTCCTGTGCCGGTAATCAGGTAATGTATCTCCTTTGTAACAACATCCCCAGGGAGCTATAGCATGGTAGGATGTACGGTAGAAGGTACTCCCTCCGTCCGGAATTACTTGTCGCATAAATAAATAAAAATGGATGCATCTAGAACTAAAATACATCTAGATACATCCATTCCTATGACAAGTATTTCCGGATGGAGGTACATTTCACTAATGAGCAACGACCTGCATTACTAGATCTCGCTTGCTCATCCGGAATGAGCAACCTGGACTACTTTCAGAGTTTATCAAGATCTCGCTCGCTTGTTGAGGAGGGCATGTGTTTGAGGGATCAAGGGGCCAGGAAGACATAGGCCAAAAGAGCGAAAGAAAGAAGAATCGGTCCTACATGGATGAGTTCAGATTGTAGGTTCCAGTAAATGAAAGGCAGACATGGAAATATATATTATTTGCAACAAGCAACCGAAATCCGACTGGGAAATGCCGCTACATGGATCAGAATTTTGGGCTTTGATGAGCTTTCAGTACCGTCGACTAGATTGTGCGTGAACCAACCAGCACTGTGTCATCATCAAAAGCACCTAACAGGAATCCAATGCCATCATGGCAATCAGATCTTACACGAGTTGCATGATCATGTCATCCCATGTTTCACTACACTGCAGCAAATGCAATCAAACAGAATTCTCACAACGAATGATGTGGAAATCGTTCTAAACAATCCCTAATGAGAATCTGAATGAAATATGAATGAAATCATTCACAAAGAACAATTTGATATACCAAACTAATGAGAATCTGAGCATGCCTAATGTCAAAGAGACTAACACACTTGAGCAGAACTCAGCAAAACCTACCATGGGATAATTGTTGGCCAACCAACCAACAAGAGGTATGGAATCATCATCAAAAAGCAGCTAAAAGGAATCCACTGGCAACTCAGCATTCATAACTCGGATAAAAACTCAGGAGAAACTAAAAGTTTCCAACTGCAGCAAATACAGAAGGCCTAGGAGAGGGAGCAAAACAGGGCCGTCATAGAAAACCATGACCACGTAGCAGTTCGGGTCAAGTAAAGATTCGCTATTGCTGGGGCGGGCGGAGTCTATGAGATCAGGCTTTCGTCCCCTGGGGCGGGCGGAGTCTATGAGATCAGGCTTTCGTCTCCTGGGCTACCTCCTCAAAAGTCTCCCCAGGAACGAGCTCCGGAACGTCATCATCGTTCTCCTCCTTGGGATGGATGGCGCCTGCAGCAGCCACCTGCTTCTGCATCTCCTCAGCGATCCTCTTCAGGTGCTCCATGTTGTCAGGGCCTGAAACAAACAGGCGCATTTTAGAACCATGAAGGTGTTTTCATAGACTTGTTAACTGGCTAGATGCTACTGTAGTTCCTTGTTTCTTCTATGCTGCCTACAGTACATAACAGGAACTAAACAAGCATCCATGTGTCAAAAAGCTAGAGAAAGAAAAAACAGCAGAGGGGCAATAAACAGGATGACTATCAATCGCCAATTGACGAGCATAAAAACACTAGCCGTCAGCTCGTGTAAACTGAGCCGAGCAAAGGAAGGAGAAGTATGGTGTAAGAATGCAGCTTGATATATGAGATTGCCGGGTTGGCAACATAATTTTCAAAATGGAAAGACAACAGGTAATGTGAGTCACTCAACAGGTAATAAAACAGAACATTCATCAATTAATACTACCGATTCATAAAACGGATGTCATAAATTTAAGCCCAATTGCCAGTACAGAATTATAGATCACCTTTAAGATTATTATAAGCTAAACTATTTATTGGCTGGTCTCACCAAGTCACACACAGTAGCATACCCAATCTTTGACAAATAACAAAATGGAAGTCAAATACTTGAAGCCAAAGTGCCAGCAGACTTACTATAGATCAACCTAAAAGATGATTAAACTAAACTAGTAACCGGATGGTGTAACAAAGTCAGAAGGACTAGCATACCCAATTGGTTGATGATCGAAGGAAGAACATCTTGTAGCTCTGTCAAGTCAAACCATGAATATAATAAGTAATCAGGAAAGAACAAATCCAAAAAGGAAAGTGCCAGAGTAACAGAGTAATTCAAAGGCAACGACATATCAGTGTAAACACATGTTTTTATAGCAGGCATGTCATGAAGGGCAAACAAAAAGCGTACAGCTCCACAGTTATAAGTCTAGTCAGGTGCTTAGAGAGATGAGTAAAATGACAAAAGTTAAAATAATCATGTTATATAAACTTGTTCAATTTGACAAGTACTACTCAGATATCACAATCAATGCATCTCAAAAGGATGTAAACATGGGTTAGCTGTGCATTAAAACGGTGCATCCATCGATCACGGCTGCCAATCTAAGAATGCTATAACTTGCATCATCATCATAACCAAGTGATAGGGAAGTGGGAGGGATCCATACTCTTGGTCTGGGGAGTCCCACTGACCACCCATGTGTTTGCGGCGATGGACGCTTGCACTGCATCCACAGAAGACACCACAGATAAAACAAGTCAGTAATCCCCATCTCCACCGCCACATGATAAGCAAGGAAGCTAATCGGAGAGCGCCGTGAAGGAAGGAAGGAAGGAAAGAGCTCACCTTTGGGGTTGAGGAACTGGATGACGAGGTCGTCCTTGAAGATGTTGACCTCCTCGATGGCGGGGATGGTGTTGACGCCCACCCTCTTGAGCGTGCTCTGCAGCCGCTTGTCGTCCGTGGTCGCCGTCTTGTGCACCGCCTTCTTCTTCCTGCGCCAAACCCCAAGTCCCCAACCCACGAGGCAGATTAGATTAGCGCTTGAAATCCCAAACCTTTCTCACAGATCGGCGGCGCCAATCGAGGCGGAGGACCTACCGGCGCACGGTGCCCTTGCCGCCGGTGCGGACGGCGCCGGCCATCTTCATGAGCCTCTCCTTGTCCATCTGCGGAACCAGCCACCAAACAAACAATCCGTGAGATCTCCGCCCCTAGCAGGGCGGGGCGCCTGATCTGAACGCGCGACTCGCGGGGAGGTGCGTGGGAGGAGGGGGACTGACCTTGCCGGAGCGGGTGGGTGGCGGCGTCGGCGTCGGCGCCGGCGGGCGGTGGGGTTTGGGCGAGCGGCGGGGATGGGGGGAGGAAGGAGCGGCTGGGGCGGCGGCGCAGGGGTGTAGGTTTTGAGGGTGGATTATAGGGTTTTCTTTTTTGCGCACGGGCCCCTCGATCTCTTGTCTTTTGCGCGTTGCCCCCTGGATGTAGTGGGCTGGGCCTTCCTAATTCACAAGGGGAGGGCCCAATCCACCACATGCTCCTTTTAGAAAGGCCTACATATATGTGCCTGCCCTCCTCTTCTGGCCATTCCTCCTCCACCCGAGAAATCCATGCATCACCAGCTAAAAAGGGAACTCCTAAAAAAACAGCTAAGAAAGGAGATTTGCCTGAAAAAAATCTAAAAGAGGAGATGTCTAAAAAAACTAAAAGAAGAGAGAGATTACCTCTGGAGAATAATGTCCCATGCGTCTGTACCTGAACGTCTCGTTGCGGACAATTTCATAACGGCCTATGAGTGCTTCATTATATGAAGACAAGGAAAATTAAGGGTAACCATTTATGTGCGCCGAAACTGGATATGATGAATTAATTCTTGTGACAGATTAGAGTGGACATATTTGATGTTGAAGCTGGGAGTTAGTCCTTGGTTTACGGAGACTGCTATGAGCTGCATTCCATCGATTTATTTTGGTACTATTTAATGGTGGCAGTTTGAATGTTTTTAGGCCATCTCTAGATCTGCGACAGGGGGACATGATTTCTTCGTATTTATTTCCGATTGTGGTTAAGGGACAGCATTGCCTTCTTAAAAGTCTATAGGGTGATGGAGTTCATGGTGTTGTAGTGGCTGGCACAACTCCTTCAACCATCTTCTTTTACAATGATAGCGTCATCTTTTCGAGGCAACAACTGTCAGTGCTACACGTGTTCGTGATCTCCTGGAAAAATATTGTGATGCTTCTAGGCAAAGAATAAATGTGGACATATATTTGATTTATTTCAACAAAAACAATTGTTCAAACTCTTCGGAATAATGTTAGAAATATCCTTGCACTGCAACATGAGTCCTTATGAGATAAGTACTTGCGATTACCAAAGGATGTTGGCAGGTCCAAAGAAGGATGGTTTAAGTATCTCAAGGATAGGATCTGGAAACATGTACGTGGATTGATGGAGAAGTGTTTGTCCGTTGGAGAAAAAGATATGCTCATTGAATCAGTTGCCCAATCCATCCCCACATTTTTATAGTGTGTTTCAAACTTCACCGGGAACTTCTTCAAAAGTTTTGGAGGGAAAGTAAAAGGCGCGAGATGAGAACTAACTGGTCTTACGGAGTACTATGTCCAAACCAAAGTTTATGGGGAACCTCGGCTTCTGAGACATTGAGTTATTCAATCTGGCTTTGTTGGCACACCAAGCATGGAGGCTATTGCAGGATCCTAGCATTTGATTCTTAAAGCAAGGTCTTATACCCACTACCATCTTCTAGACGCTACACTGGGGTTGGACCCCTTCTCTTGGCGTTCGATCCTAGAGGGAAGATATATCCTTTCAATGGGGCTTATCTAGCAAATGGAAACTGGCTCTTCCGCTAGTGTTTGGCTGAATAACTGGTTGCCTAGAGATTACAAGCTCCGGCACAATTTGTGCGCATTTGGATAATCCACTATCTCGTCTGGCGAAGCTGATAGACCCGATGACCAGGTCATGGGATAAGCAGGTCTTGTCTGAGCATTTCATTGCACCAGATATTGAAGTGATTCTAAATATACTGCTCAAGTCCCGAGTTCAGGAGGATTATTGGGTGTGGCATTATGATAAGCGACGCATTTCTCGGGGTGCTCTATGTCTATAATGATCTTTGTAATTAAGACTCAAAGGGATGATTGGTTGGAACACCGCCCAGGTCACCCGAAAAAATCGTAATAAATCATCGGGGTATTTTGACCTTCATAGATATTGACTTTCTGTAAAACCGAAAACATGCAGAAAACAACAACTGGCATTAGACATTGAATTAATAAGTTAATCCAGAAAAATAATATAAAATGCTACAAAAAGTATTCAAAAGTGATAATATAATAGCATGAAACAATTAAAAGTTATAGATACATTTGAGGCGTATCACCTCTCACCTCCCAATCTTCTATCCATCTCTACTTTTATTTGTGCACCTTGTTGCATGTTATCACATGGGTAGGTCAGATCCAAGTAGCCGACGATACTCCACTGCATCTCGTAATCTTTCCATCTTCCATTCCTACACTTACCTCCAAACCACTCTAATCACCTAAACATAGCATGGATCAATGGTCCCAACTCCTAATCCTTGAACACATTAGCTCACCATAGAAGCCAGAGAATCACCACTCCATTTCCACTGTGAATTCATGTTTATCCATCACGGCAATATGATACCTACTAAAGGACTTCATGCTCACCACAAAGTCATTATTCCAAAAAAAAGCATTGGTCCTCCGCTCAATGCTTTCGCCTTCACAACAGAAAAGTTGTTGAATACAAGCCGAAACTTCAAATCACGTGTTCTTTTGTCAGACACTTCAATCTCCAAGAGAGGGACTTAAGAGGAACTTGGTCGAATTGCGAGTCCCGTGAACTTTCTCGAGCCGCTTGCAACCATTGCAACTCAAGCATAGAAGATTCATTGTATTTAGAGCCACCCCCAAGGGAGCCGTTGATGCTTTACAGTTAGAATTCTTGCTTTCTTTCTAATGGCTCTTAATTTTCATGTAGCCATCCTCTTGTAGGAGATATGCCCTAGACTGCTATAGTTCTCGAGTCTACAATAACCACGAGGCTCGGAGGAAAGCTCATATGCACGTGTGGAATAATAAACGATAAAAAGTATTCCTAG
>CBMN010037395.1:1955-16638 GCA_000582825.1 Hordeum pubiflorum
TATTTGTGAACGGAGGGAGTACAATCGTCTATTGACTAATCCTAGTTAATGTTCTGCGTGTTGATGATGAAGTTTCCTGTAATCTTATCGCAATAAATAAAGACCTCCCTGCAGACTCTAGTAGACAGGTCTAACGATAATCACTACTAGTTTTGTTTGTATTTTGTAGACACCTTGCCCTTCTGGCTTTCAAAGCTAATGGGGTCATGGCCTCATGGTGCCAGAGGTTCTTTCCACGGACCGTGATCAGTCACCCATTATTTCTCTGCTTCCACAGTCGTTCCCCTCATGTCCGGCTCCACAAATCCATATAACCCATACAACATGATCAACATTTACATAGATAAAACTTCAACATAGCAACAGCAAGCATATATAGGGGGTTAAATTTGACAAGTCCGGCTGTAGATGCTCTTACAACTTACAAATACATAATCGTTGTCAATACAAACTAGGACTTGTGCACAATCACTGACAGTACAAGCTAGGACTATAACAAGCTGCCTTGCTGCATGCAAAGAAACAATCACCCAATTTTCTCAAGAAACAGATAAATAGTGCACCCACAACCCAACCCAAAAGCTATCATGAATACAAGTAAACCCTACTGATTTGTATCGACAACTACAACTGCACACTGATATGTTCCAAAATCTAAGAAAAGAGATCGCCCTGGTCACATTAGCAATTGAATAATGTCGTCTACTACTTTGACTGCAACTATCTCTCTAAGATAACATCTTTGTTTGCTACCTCTAAGTCATTGAGAAAACTTGCCCAAAGTTAACATCTTTGTTTTCGCAAATCTGCAGCTCTATGGCCAAGAGCAGGACTTCTAACTGTTTCAAAATTCACCACGGGAGCACTCAACAAGGGTGGCGAAGTGTTCTCTAGTAGAGAATGTCTTGGTCTTACAGTGGTGGTTTATACAGAAGTAAAACACTGAGTAGTGACATTAAAATTCATAGGATGACTACCAACTGTACATTCTAGTGTTGGTTCAAATAAAGTAGTTACCTTGGGAGCCCAGATGAAGTTCCTGGTGTAAAATTTCCCTGCAGATGACATTAAATCTTCTGTCAGATAAGTATCCTCCCTTCAATTCTCCATTTCCTAGTAAAGTTGCTATCATCAGTGTCATCTTGTCCAATTTGTGGCTGGCCTCTGCTTGCACTGTTTCCAGATCTCCTTTGGCACTTGATGATGACTTAGCTAGCTCAATTGTCCTTTGGCAAAATCATCCAACTTCTTCTGAAGTTCAGCTTCCATTCCATGGCCTGAAGTTCCTCCTTGGTATACAGATAATGGCACTGTCACCATTGCCTCCAGTTTGATTTGTGGTCTTCCCCATTGCCCAACTAACTAAGGAACTTGGAGATCTGGGATTTTACTAGATGAACAGGGTGTTGTTCCAACCAATTGTCCAAAACCAAGCACCCAATGTCTCCACAGTACCCCTAGTTCTGAACTTGTGCAGACTTGTTGCGAAATTTTTACAAGGGAAGAGCTCCTCAAACCCTCGCGAGATCTACCACAGGGATGAAGAACTAAGACCAGTTTCACTGCTCTAATATCACTTTTGTCACAACCTATACTATAAATCCTCGATCGTTTGCTAAATTCGGAGCATGAGGTGAGAAATTCAGAGCATATGTGAGGATTCAGAGAAAGAGGCGAGAGACGCCTAGCCAACTAGCGACGCTAGGTTTCTTGTATCAAGGTAAAGTGCTAGATGGATCTCACTCATTGACTCATTACATTTCCAGCTTTATAACTCACCGGAAATGGAAGAAAGCAAGCGGTAAAATCGCCAGCTTCAGAGATAGAAAATCCTAAATGATAACGCCCATACGTGTGGCACGAGTCAACATGGTCCACACGCCCCTATAACCGTTCATCTTGCCACATCAAACATATGACATCAGCAGAATCTTTTTGTTTTTTTAGACTTAAAAATATTTTATCTCTTAAATAAAAAATCCAATTAAAAATCCGTTTTCATCATTAAATCCGTCTCGACGAGATCTTTAAAACTAGATCCCATATTGATATGTTTCGACGACTTTTTTTTTTGGCTACAAGTTGTCACATGTTTACACTGAAGTTGTCATAGGGTTTACAATAAAATTGCCATGACATGTTTCATCTATTTTTTTCTTCTAGATTTAAAGCTACCATTGTATTGCAACTACTTTTCACGACAATTTTTGTTAATTGGCCATGAATTTTTTTAGTAATTAACCACGACAAATTTAATTCATGGATCATGACAACTTTTGGTAATTCATCATGGTAAATTGGGTTTATAGATCACGGCAATTTTAGTATTTTGACCATGACAATTCTAGTTTTTTGAACATGAAAAACATTTTTAGTATGAACCATGATAAATTTTAATGCATGTATCATGACAAATTTAAGCAATTCACCATGGCAATTTTAGTTTATGGTTCATGACAAATTTGAGCCAGTGACCATGCATTTTTAAAATAACTGATGACATATTTCTTTTTTACTAATTAACCATGTCAAAATTATTTCATGGATCATGGCAAATTATAATAATTCATCATGGCAAGTTTAGTTTGTTAATTTCCTTTTTTATAACATGTCAAAGTTTATTTTAAACGTAGAAAAAAAAGTAGTTGAAATATATCATGGCAACTTTAGTATAATCATGATGACAATTTATGTGCAATAGACATGGCAACTTTTAACCCTAAAAAAAAGTCGTCGAAACATATCAATATGAGATCTAGTTTCGAAAATCTCGTCGCGACGGATTTAATGGTGAAAACGGTTTTTCAATCGGATTTTTTATTTAAGAGATAAAACATTTTAAAAATAAAAAAACAAAAGATTCCTGTTGACATCATCAGTTTCGTCGCTTGTGCATGCATGCGGTGACGTGACGTAATCTGTGATCATTGAGCATGTGGGTTGTTGTTGCTCCTACCACACGTGTGAGCGTTATCGCGACCCTAGAAAATTGACAACGTTGCGCGCGAAAAGTGATGGCCACCTACCGCTTGAACTTGGGCCACACGATATTCATAGCGTGAAGAGGTATTGGTCAATCTGGTATGTCCATTTAACTGTTGTCAAATTCTTCGGGCTACTAACCAAAATCTTCAGACTCTCAGGCTATGACAACTCCAATGACTCCGCGCCCCTGCGGCTCAGGACGGTCACAGAGGCGACGACGCGTGGATGCAGACCTCAATGCGGTGGAGCTTGCACAATCGCCACGACTAACTTGACAAACAACAATTTTTTGAATTGGGATTTGAATCCCTGATTTCAATAGAATCAGATAGTAATAGTCAGGTTGTATAATTTTGGTCATATATGGTTAAAGTTATAGCAGAGGATCTCAAACATATGAAATGCTCTCTCTGTTATATGCTTCCATCCACACATAGTGGTAAGAAATTCACTCCGGATTATTTGTATATGTTCCCTTCGTCCATAATTACATGACACACGCCTATTTTGAGGATCAACTTTGACCATGAATTTGATCAACAAAACATGAATTACATGTCTAAAAAATACCATTCAATTCGTAGTAAAATTTAGTTTCAAACAGTATAATTCTATTATAAAAAAAACTTGTTGGTGAAAATTTATTGTCAAAGTTTAATCAAAGAAATCGATGGCGCTATGTAAAATCCCGCGGAAATTGTTGCTCGGCACATTGAAGCGATCTACTACTTAGCATACAACAAAATCTTAAAAAAAATCACTGCTTTTGCAGAATAGCTTAGTCTACTTTATTCCATACCGATGTACATGCTCGAACTACAGGAAAGAGCACATATTGAATCACTAAAATTTGTTTTTTCTTATACAAAGTACGATTAAAGAAACACTACAGAATCTCATGATGTTTTACTGATCCTAGCCTCACCTGATATATGCAACAAAATGAAGAGGTGCACTACATCCATCACTTGTAGGCATACTTGGTCAAGAAGTCAGATACTTGTGAGGCACTCTCGTACGCACCCTCGATGCATCGGCCCAAGGCAACTCCTGCTACGTAGTTTCCTCCTAGGAACAACCCGTCGTAGCCGCCTCGGCCCAGTGCAGATTTTGCAGCAGCAAGGCGGTCAAGGTGCCCAATCAAAAACTGCGGTATTGCTTGTGGCCACACTCGAACCCCTAATGCTAAAGGGTCTGCTGCTCTAGGATTTATCAACATTTTTCTGAGGTCACGGTCAACAGCTCCTACTAGGTCACTCTCAGTCTGCAAATAAAATAGGGTCAACAGGAATATGATCAGTAACAAGCAATCTAACAATACCATCACGACTGAATGTAGCACCTAACAAGTGGTTCACATCTATCATAATTTCATTATTGCAGCTGGTGGTGAAAATGCAGTCAAATTGTTTACATTAATCCCAAAGGAAGGAATAGGTGATCAGCACAAAATGAATACTGTAAAAATATATCATGTAATAAGAAAATGACACGAGGATCAGGCAGGTTGAGAGAACCTTGGAGACGATCCCTGTATTTGTAGAACCCCCGATATAGTTCAAAAATAACACTCTTCCAGCAGGAGCACGATTAGGAAAGAGAGAAGAGCTATATATTGTCCCTAGATAAAAAACACAACTAATTAGTAATCATTGACAAGATAAATGCAAACAAAGAAGCAAGAGTAATGTTTGTAGTTGTTTGAAGCTAAGAATCTATTCCTGATCGAGATACCTAAAGTCTCAACTCCTTGGCTACGTGGATGCAACTGACCGAAACCCTGGAGCTCCCCATCAATTAAGCATTCTTTTCTAATAGCTTCTTTTGGATATGAAACAGTTACAGCAGCAACTGGCGGATAATAGAATTTTGAGAGTGCATCTGCTGCATCAATCTGCAGGAGGGGTTCAATGAACACAGGAGGAAGTATGGTTAGACTACTTTAGAAAACCTAAGCAATGTGAAATAAAGTTACTCCTTGCAAGTTGCAACTGCAAACTATGGGTTAGACATATATGTTCGCCAAACGTCGAACCAGGTTTGAAACGCCCTGACAGGAAGCTAGTGGAACAGATTCCGTTTAGTGTGTAACAAATTTAGAAAGTTCGGAATAAGCACCCACCAGGAAAAGCTTGCCAACTAGTTAACTTCATGTAGAAAGTTTGGAACTCTTCTGTCCAGGAAGAAATAAGCATGTACCATGCCACGTAGAAAAGATGGCCATAGAAACATACATGATAGGGCAGGCTATCTAGTGTGTAGGGAAAATAGCAAATATCACGTAAAGTAATCTAGTGCACCTTGTAAGATATGCATTAAGAACAGCATGGAGTGGCTTGTCAGGTTCAATTAAGATAGCAAAGTGAAAGGAGAAAGAAAACATTAAGGCATCATCCTACCAATGAAGTAGGTGCTGTTATTCTTATTTGTGCTTAATGCTGAGGCTTCTAATATGCTGAGGAACTTAGGTCCTGTGGGCTTTATATTTTCCATTTCTGTAAAAATTTGTTTTCTACTAAAAATCTTCTTTTAATATGTAGTATAACGCATACTGATGACTTGTCTCATTTTGTCAAAACCAGGTACAACTTTCAGAACATATAATTATCGTAAATTTAGTTCTTTGAAAACATAGAGTTTGGTTGTTGAAGATATAGTACGACTTGTGAATCAGCGAACAGTTTGACCAGGTTGATCAATGCAATCCTGATATAATTATAATCTGAAAAATCACAACTTCCTGCAAAAAATTTGCAATAATGCATTACACTACAAAGAAACGCAAAAATCTCTTTGCGTTTTCTCGAAAAAAAGATTACAGGAAATGGTTGTTAAGATGCAGTCATATTTTTTGGCAAGACTATTTACTATTTAGTGGAAGTGTACTAGTGCAAAATTTCATGTTTCCTAGCAAACAAACAGGTATGATCCCAGAAAGTTAAGAGCAATAGTAGTAATGGCCCAATGTATTTTAAAAACATGAATTTTAATTATAGAAGCACTTACTGAAAGTGGACGCAAGATATCACTAGCAACATATGACGGGATGGTCATGATAACACTTTTAGCCTGCACTGAAACAAGTCCTTCTGGTGTTTCATAACCTAACACATATCCCTGGTTGTCCGCTTTTGTAATGCTCGTAAGCTTCCATGACAGCTTGACTTTACTACCCAGCCTGAAAAAGAAGGAAATACAGAACAGAACATGGTTTAAGTGACAACTAGTACTACATCATTGCTGGTTCATGATCATGTCTACGTACAACGGCACAAGGTCCACACCGAAACACCAAACAACTTGTATTCATAGTAACAGAAATTCATAATTGCACACAGTAACGATAGCAAACCTAGATGCGATAGCATTCGGGAGCATGGCTAGACCCTTCCTGAAAGATGCCACCGTCTGTCCCTTTGGTGCCGGAAGTCGGCTATAAATGGTGAAAACAGGTTAGTATAATGGAACAGTTAACTGACCAAATTAAAAAAAAAATGTGGTCTTCACTTACGGATCCCTTGGCGGTTTGGGGTTCTTCCCTCTATCCTGAATTGCCTTGATGGTTCCACCAATAATACTACCTCCAATCTCCTCCAACCTCCAGACCTTCCCAAATGCAGCCTTCATACTGAGCTTCGAAGGATCACCAGCATATACACCTTAATGTCAATATCGAAATGTTACATTCCTATCACAGTCGTTGCACGCAATAAGAAGAGCCATCGCTCATTATAATAAGGGAACACCTGAGCAGAAAGGTTCAATAAGGCGCTCGAAGACCTCTGCGCCGAGGTTGCGGCGCACGAACTCCTCCACCGACTCCTCGCGCCCCTGAAACCTTCGCCGGAGACGCTCGCTCAGGCCCATCAATGTCGACGGCAAAGCAACAAATTCAGAAAAGAATCAAGAATGCAGCACACACTGGAGGAGGCGGGCGAATGCCGAGGGCGCCAAGGCCGGCCCTGAGCTTCCCGGGGATGCTCATGAGGCTGAAGACAGGCAGGTCGCCTGGCTTGGACGGCACCGGCCTCAGCTTCCCCTCCCACAGCACGAACCGGGGCGCGTTGGGGTCCCCGAACACCAAGTCGTCCTTGAGCCCGCTGTCCACCTGCGCAGTAACCAATCCATCCATGGAGCATTCACATCATCCTGCACCCGAATGCACGTCTCGAACGATCGGAGAAGAAGGAGAGGCGAGCAAGAAGCATACGGCCATGGTGAGGACGGGGTCGGAGGGCTGGAAGCTGTTGGGACCCTCCTCCCACAGGTACCCCTCGTCGGGGCGCTCGACGGTGGTGATGTTGCCGCCCGGGCGGTCGCGGGCCTCCGTGACGAGCAGGTCGCTGACGCCGTGTCGGGTGGCCAGCGCCTGCGCGGTGCAGAGGCCGCTGATGCCGGCGCCCACGATGACGCAGTCCGCGGACAGCCGTACGCCGGACGCCGCCGGGGTCTCGGTCGCGCTGCCCGCGGCCGCGCAACGCGTGCGGACGCTGCGTGGGCGCCCGGTGACCCTGCCGCAGTGCGGCGGCGCGGCCGCGACGGTGGCGGTGGCCATGGTTGCACCGGCCATTTCTGTCGCTCGGGCGGAAGGAATGTCAGTGCGGCGGAGTGGTGGATAACGCGATCAGGTTGCGGCTGTGTTGGTTAGTTGATTTGGGCTTTCGAACGGCCCACTGTAGATGGGTCGTTTCTTTCGAGCGGCCCACTCGTATGTTTGTGGACGTGTCCGAGTGCATCCAACAGACCCGATCAGTTCGTCCTCCTGGCAGTCACCCTTTGAGCGATATGGACAGCCCGGCGCAAGGCGATCCACGAGCAAATCTTCCAAGCACCCCAAGCTACTCAATCCTTTGTAAGAAAATTTATCCAGGAGCTTGAAGTGTTGAGAGTTCTGCGCCCACCAGGAGCTACGAGAGGCCCTCCGGGAGGTCAGTCAGCGCGACAGAAAGCTCCTCCAGCTGGGTACGCAAAGATTCATGTGGATGCAGGTGTCCGAGCAGGCAGAGGGGGATCGGCGTCGGCTGTATGCCGAGATGATCTTGGCAATTATATGGGCAGCTCGGCTTTGGTGATTGCTGGACTCCAAGACCCACTTATTTTAGAGACCATCGCATGCAGAGAAGCCCTTGCGCTTGCAGCTGATCTCAATCTACAGAGGGTGGTTATTGCGTCTGACTCGAAACAGGCGATTTTGGACATCAACAATGGGAGCATGGGGAAGAATGGATCAGTGATCAAGGAGATTAAGTCTAGAGTAGTTCATTTTCAATGTAATTTTGTTTTTGAAGGTCGTGCAGCCAATATGGAGGCACACCATTTAGCTAAGTTTTCCCTTCGTAGGGGGCCGGGGCTCCACACTTGGTTAGGGCAGTCCCATGACCCAAACTCTATCCCACACTTTGTGGTTTATGATGAATAAAGTTGTTTTATCCCCTAAAAAAAAACAGACCCGATCATCTTTCATTTTTCGATTGATCTAACCACACGCCTTAAATATCACATTTCAAATCTATACTACACCATGCAGGGAAGTAGCCAGGAAGATCGTATGAGAGGGGCCAATGATACATGTATGATCAATGTAGGGGGCGTGCATTAAAATTTAGGCCTTATCTTTGCAAATCCACACAATATATATGGGCAATTTAAGGATTTTGTTCATGGGGGAGTCATGCCCCAGCTCACCCCCTGCCGACTCCGCCACTAATACCATGCAACACAAAAGCCTACTTGTCATCGCATATGTCAAGGACCTCCTGCCGGCGGTGCTGGATGAACCAGTCTCAGGCCCGTAGCTCTGACGCCTTGTAGGACTCCAACTCCACGAAGGCTTCCTCCACCGTGTCCGCCTGGCGAAGGTAGCGGCGGTTTGCCGCTGGCATGCTGCTCTGGTGCCTCCTCCGTTTGCGCAATCTCGAACTCGACTAGCACGTCGCCCATGACGAATCCAGCAGGAGGAGTCGTATCCGCCTCGCCTTCATCCTCCTCCTCGTTCTCCATCTTCACATCAAGCGCCTCCTGCTACGCCTCCTCCTCCGCCTGCTTCAGAGAGTCTGGAGGCAAGTCAACATCATTTATTTCTGACTTTAAACGACAATCCTAATGCCTTGTTTCAGAATTACCAGCATCATTTCACTTTTTTTTGCTACTTTTTGTTGGAAAAAAAACTACCAGCAGTACATTTTTCAATAGTAACCACATTTTCTTCTCTCTTTATTCTAATTTTTTCACCATTTTAAAATTCCTTACTTTTTTCTTTTCCCCTCATTTTCGGTACACGATGGGACCTGCTTGACAAGCAAGAAAAGACACATTTTTTAGCAACACAAGAAACAACACATGTGTGCGCACTCCACGCAAAAGCCCAATTTGTTGGAGAGCAGCATTGCAAAGACCAAGCTCCATGGAGCCCCTTTTTCAAAAAATAAATGTCTAAAGGTTCAAAAAATGTCAAAAGAATCTACAAATACATATGCATATATTTCACGTATGTATAAAATTTCATCAAGTAATTTGATTATTTGCATGCTACACAAGGCAAATATTTGGCCCAAATACAACAAAGAAAAAGCCTATTTAATCTGTGTATTTGTGTACATCACATATGAATATATATGTTCATGAAACTGTATACATGTATACTACAACGATATGTCTACATGTATTGTTTTAGATTTTTTTTGAGGTGTGGAAAAAATATTTTCTCTGAAAAAAAATAAAAAGCTCTATGGAGCTCGGCCTCTAGTTGCACTTTTCTAGATTTTTGCCCCTGTGTATTTTTCCTGTGTTTCTTTGTGTCAGCCCAGCCCAAATTGCCAAGGGACAAACAAAGGTAAGTATGTTTAACCCCCCAAACTATTAGATTTGGGACAGATCCCCCCCCACCTAATAAGGTGTAATTAACCCCCTAACCTACTTGAACCGGGTGCTTATTCCCTCTGACTCTCGTTTTTCACTTGTTAACGCTGATGTGGCACGGTTCGCCAACTCTGATAGACCACGTTGGATTGTGGCATGGAGAGTCGGTACGAGAAAGTCAAATCGTGTGTATCCCGAGATTTATGTATACCATCCGACTCGATTCGTCTATTTTGTTAGGAATTAATTAGCTTTATGTTTAGGCTAATTAGGCATATCCTTGGAATATTCTATGTAGCAGTTTAGATACCGCGTTGTCCAAATGATGTTCCTAGCGAACCGTCAATGTGTCATTCTGAAACGACGCGAACACTGTAACCGACATGTACTTGCGACTCTTCAGTGAAGAGAAACAAGAAAGATTGAAGTGAATAGATTGATTTCATTAATAGTGACTACAGGTATTTATATGTCATGAACAGTCGTGAGTACATGCCGGTTACAATAGTTGCGTCGATTAGAAATGACGCATCGATGGTTCGGTTGGCACAACGTTTGGACAACGCAGTATCTAAACTGATACATAGAATATTCTAAGGATATGCCTAATTAGCCTAAACATAAAGCTAATTAATTCCTAACACTCCCCTTGAACAACGCTATTTGTAAGCTTTATTATCTTGAGAATCTTCATATATCTCTAGTACTAGAAAGTCTTACATCTTCTTGATTGCCTTGATCTTGAAAATCTGAGAATATTTGATCTTGTACCGTCTATGTTTTCCAAAAATCCTGTGAGAATATAAGGAGAATGAATAGGAATTTGATATATGTACAATTTATATAATTAATTATCTCATTCAAACATGTATGAGGAATCCGTTGGAAAACTCATAAGGAAAGAGTACAATTTATTTATCATCAGAGGATAATAATAAATAAGTTTTAGTTTTAGGAGTTTTTTCCCCTGAACTTTGCAAATTTTGTAGTCGTCTCATACCAATACCATGAATGCAGTTTCGAAAGGTTGCTGCTGGTAAAGACTTAGTGAACAAATCTGCAAGATTGTCACAAGATTTTATTTGCAAAATATTATTTTTTCCATCTTTATGTAATTGATGAGGAAAAAATAGTTTTGGGGAGATATGTTTTGTGATATTACTTTTAATATGTCCCATATGCATTTGGGCAACACATGTGGCATTATCTTCATATTAATGGTAGGTGATTCTAATGAACCGATTCCACATGATGTCTTAATATGATTTATCACTCTGCGAAGCCATACATATTCTTGTGAGGCTTCAAATAATACAATTATTTCAGAGTGGTTAGTGGAGGTTGCTACCAAAGTCTGTCTTGTTGACTTCCATGAAATAACAGTTCCACCATATAAAAATACAAACCCTGTTTGTGACCTGGCATTATGGGGATCAAAAAGATATCCAGGTCAGTATAACCAATGAGGGCCATGTCTTGATTTTTCTAATAGAATAAACAAAGATCATTAGTACCATGTAAATATCTAAAGATATTCTTTACTCCCGTCCAATGACGTTTTGTTGGAGCTGTAATATGTCGAGCCAGTAAATTTACTGCAAACTCAATGTCTAGTCTAGTACAATTTGCAAGGTACATTAGTGCTCCTATGGCACTGAGGTATGGGAACTCAGGTCCCAATACCTCCTCATTATCATCCCTAGGTCTAAAAGGATCCTTATTCATATCATGGTATCAAATGACCATAGGTGTTTTGGACGGATATGATTTATCCATGTTGAATTTTTCCAAAAATTTCTGAATATAAGCGGGTAGATAAACGAGTATTCCTGAGGGAAAGTGCTCAAGTTGTAAACCTAAGCGGAATTTGGTTTTTCTCAAATCTTTCATCTCAAACTGCATCATTAAATGATTGCGTGCTACAATTATATCCGTTGTGTTGCCAATGATGTTGAGATCATCAACATACACTAAGATGATGCAAAATCCCTTTGACGATTTCTTTATAAATACGCATGGGCAATCATTGTTATTCGAGTATCCTTTACTGAGAAGGAACTCACTGAGTCGGTTATACTATATTTTCCCCGACTGCTTCAAGCCATAGAGTGACTTTTGCAATTTTACTCAATACATATTGCAATTTATATTTGGATTCAGAATTTAAGTCCATCAGGGACTTTCATATAAATTTTTGCATCACGTGACCCATATAGATAAACGGTCACCACATCCATTAACTGCATTGAAAGATTCATTTGTACTGCCAAAGATATTAAGTATCGACATGTAATTCCACTCAATACAGGAGAATATGTATCGTCGTAGTCGATACCAGGTCTCTGCTTAAACCCTTGAGCTACTAGTCTCGCTTTATATCTCACCACCTCATTGTTTTCGTTCCTTTTTCGAACAAAAACTCATTTAGCTCCCACAAGGAAAACTTTATAAGGAGTAGGTATTAATTTAGAAAATACCTCCCTTTTGTTAAGTGAGCGCAATTCTGCCTCAATTGCTACCTTCCATTTAGGCCAATCTGAGCGCTTGAGGCACTCTTTCATAGATTTTGGCTCTGGGTCCAGTTGAAGGATTTCAACAAGTTTCGAGGAGAAATATGCATCGACAACTGTAGTGCTTCTATTGTATGTTTCTCCTGAATCAATATAATTTATGGATATTTCATTAATTTCTTCAGGCACCGTGTGATTTCCCATAGCAACGAAGTCTGATTGTTTCGATATCGCAACATTATAATTTGTGTGCACATTTATGTTGGGTTCTTGATGTTGACATCTATTTGGTGTCCATCAACTTGAGGTTGATTTGCATTTACAGTCATAGATTTTGATTTTCTTTGTTTCAGCGGAGGCTTTAGAGAAGCATTTTCCCCTGTGACCAGATTTCTCCCCCTTTTATTTGTAATTGGGAGTTGAGTAGTTTTATTTGGTACCTCTACTCATTCTGGTGCATTAATTACAGGGATATAAGATTTACTGACAACTTTGTGATCAGTAAATACGTCTGGCAGGTTATTTGCAATGTATTGCAAATCTATAATTTTTTGAACTTCACATTCAGATTCTTTAGTACATGGATCTAAGGACTGAATGCCTGTAACATTCCAATCTATTTCCTGGCATTCTCTGTGGTTTGTTTCTCCCCATAATGCCGGAAATGGTCCTCATCAAAAATTGAGTCAGCGTACTGGGCTGTGAACAGGTCCCTTGTCAGGAGTTCTAAATATTTTATAATTGACGAAGAATTATATCCCACATAGATTCCTAATTTTCTATGAGGGCCCATAGAGGTACGCTGAGGTGGCGATATCGGTATGTATACAGCGCAACCGAATTTTCGCAGATGGGAAATACTTGGCTGATTGCCACATACTATTTGAAACGGGGAAGTTTCATGATATGCAGTTGGTCTGCGGCGTGTAAAACCGCATATCCCCAACAAGAGGTTGGTAAATTGCAATTTATGTAATAGTGGTCTAGCAATTATTTTACTATTTTGATTAAAGATTCAGCCATTCCATTTTGAGTATGAACATAGGGTACTGAATGTTCTAGATGGATTCCTAAAGCCATACAATAATCATTAAATGTGTGTGAACTAAATTCAGCATCATTATCCATTCTTATTGCTTTTACCTTGTGTTCGGGATGATTCGCTCTCAATTTGATAGTTTGCGCAATTAATTTGGCGAAGGCATGTTTACGTGTGGATAATAGACACACATGTGACCATCTAGTAGATGGATCGATTAGCACCATGAAGTACCTAAATGGTCCAGATACATGTTGTATTGGACCACATATATCTCCTTAAATTCTTTCAAGAATATTAAGTGACTCATTTTTTAAATTTATGATAATATGGCTTAATAATTAATTTCCCGGTAGCAGAGACGGTGCATACAAAATCTGCTGATTTGGGAAATCTTTTAATTGGTAAATTATGACCAACAGAGTTACTTATATTTTTTTCATCATACCTATTCCAGGATGACCATGGCGATCATGCCAAGTCTCGAATTTATCAAGATTTTGAAAAATTGTTTTGTACGCAACATAAGGTACGGGTTTTATGTATGTAAAGTATAATCCGGATGAAAATGAATGGGATTTTTCAAGAGTTTGTTCCTCATATCCATTGCTTTTTGTTAAAAGCAAATATTCTTTGTCATCCATCTCTACTATTTTTAGATGGAAATTGTTAGATCAGATATCTTTGAAACTTATAAGGGTATGTGTAGATTCAGAATACAAGAGTGCATTCTGAATTACGATAGTAGTACCCATAGGGAGTGTAAATGTGGCTCGTCCAGAACCAATAATTGCTTTGTTATTTCCAGTGATGGTCGTAACATTTTCCTTCCTCTTCGTAAGAGTTTGGAAGTATTTTCCTTCCTTTAAAATTGTGTTAGCGGTAGCATTGTCCACTAAACATAGCTCTTCTTCCATCGGATTGTTCCCATTAAAATTCTATAGATAGGAAGAGAATATTTTAGAATAAATTTACTTCTTATTCATATATTCATCAAATTACATACACAATATTTATATTACAATCTTAAATATAAGTTCATTACAATATTATGTCTGATTCACATAATATAATATACACAGTCTGAAAGACTTTATTGTACTTATTGTTATACAATATATAATATTTTGTAGTATTTAAACAGCTAAGTGACATCAACTTGTTTATGGAGATTAACTGAGGTCTCCAAAAACATCTCCGCTGTAATCCACAAGCATGTCTTCATCGAGGATGATACCGTCTTTTGGCTTGTATACTTTGAATAGTGCTTTGAGAAGGACCAGCTTGAGGG
>CBMN010037397.1:0-10694 GCA_000582825.1 Hordeum pubiflorum
CCGCGGCGGCGTGGGATCTAATCCTGCCGGTACAAGTGCCTTATCTTTTTTGCTTATTCTGATAAGTATATATATAGTAAAATCTTTTATTGATTTGCTAGTTCTATAAAAAAATTTGATCATGTATCATAAAACTATTAATCATATATTTTGAAAATGTTAAAATGTATTAAAAGATGTTCCTAGTATATACCAAAAATATACAATGTGTATGAAAAATCTACAATGTGTACAAAATATTTAGAAGATGTTAATCATATATTTCAAAAATGTTAAACATGTATAAAAAAATTGTGCGTCGCCACCCATGTGATGAGGAAGGAGGCGGCCCCAAAACCTCTTCTCTTTCAGCTGCTTCGACATAGCCACTATCGCCATGGTCACCTCCCTCCCTCTCTCTCTTTACCCCCGGTCTCTCAATTCCTATTTGACGCCTTAAGTGTCAATTGTAGGCTTGCTACATGGCGCACATCCTTCCCCAGCACTACGTAGTGAATGGGCCGGCCCATGCAGGGTTAAGATTTTCAACAACGGTTTTGTGGACCTTCTAGAAGCTTTGGGTCGGTTTTGTGAAGCTTCTAGAAAATTTCAACCTGGTTTTCCCTGTTTCAAGTTTTTTTCTTTTCTTTTTTCTTCTTTGTTTTGAAATCCGTGAACTTTTTCCGAATCCGTGAACTTTTTTAAAATTCATGATTTTTTTCATATTCGTAAACTTTTTCAAATTCGTGACTAATTTTCAAATTCATGCACTTTTTCCAAATTCACAACTTTTCAAATTTGTTAACTTTTTTCAAAATCATGAGATGTTTTCAAATTCGTGACCTTTTTTAAAATTCACGCACTTTTTTCAAATTCATGACTTTTTAAATCCTATTTTTGTATCAGAAAACCGGGGTGTCCGTTCGTGACTTTTAGAAATTCTTGGGTTTTCTCAACAAAAAAAAGGTGTCTTTTCTTTCCAGAACCAACTACTCCTTTTTTAATAGTGGGCAGCGAAGCGGGCGAGCGCAGCAGCGCGCGGTGTCGAGCGACGAGCGTGCGAGTAGCCTAATGGGCCAGCCCAAGTGTCGCTCGCGCGCGAGCGCCAGTTTTTCGCTTTGCACAGGGGCGTGGGTTTGTCCCGCACAGTCGACCAAGCGTTCCATGGCCTCAAGCGCTTCACTAAATGGGCCGGCCCAGTACGGGAGGAGCACTTGTTTGCTAGCAAATGTTTATTTTCATTTTTATTAGATTTAGTTTTTTTTCTGAAAAAAATTATTTTTTAAAATGACATTTTTTACATAAATTTGAAAAAATGTTGACTATACATTAATTTTTTTTTAACGCAGTGTAAACAATTTGTTCACACAACTTTTAGAAAATGTTAAAAGCATTAAAAAATGTTGGTGACATTCAAAAAATGTTCACACACTTCAGAAAAAAATATGTTATGTTTGAAAAATGTTAATACAATGTATAGAATGGGCGTATCATCTTGGGCAAGGTTTGGGCTTATTTTTTCAAGAGGACAGGACTTGAGGTTGGTAAAACGGTTCTTGTCGGTTTCAAGACCAGCACCCGAGACGATCTTCAAACCATGGTGGTTGTCAACATCCTGAGCGAGGAGCTAATTGGATCCAGACTCCCTGAAACTCATGACACTGCAGAAGAACCTGGGAAGGTGACGCTTGAATGGATGCACGAGATTTCTTCGATTAGGTGAAGACCAGCGGCTGAGAAGGCACGAGATTTTTCATGACGTTGTTGTCACTTATTTGATTAGGCTACATTGGAACATATCTTATGTACCTACCTGTTTCATATGGTTGCCCTCACTTTAAGGCCGCAATTGGTTTTTACGCCATGGACACAACGGGTCATATAGTCTATACTATTAAAGAGGAGTATATCGTCGTCGTGTGATGGTTCGACGGCCTCCTATTGGTCATATAGGGTTGGGGTGGTTCAGGACCTCCTATACGGCGCCTTAAGTGCTAGTTGTCCCGCTGGCGCTCACACGCTTCGTGAGTTGGGCCGGCCCGTTAATACGAATGCTCGCTCGATCCCTCCATCGACAAGCAGGTTCACTCGCTCGGTTGATTCTTTGCTGCCTCGATCGGTTGTTCAGTTGTTGACATTAGACCATCTAAAAAAAAAGTTGTTGACACTAGACCGGGTGTCCCACTTGGTTATCCGTTTGGTACTAAAAAACCGGGAGGTTCCTAGTTCGAATCACGTTCAGCGATCAGTTTTGGAGTTTAAAACAGAAAAAAGGTGAATGGGCCGGCCCAGAGCAGAGGGTTTGTAGAATGAACGGTAACTGGCTCTTAGCGCCATATAGGGTTTGGGTGGTTCGACCTTCCCTCGCTCGTAACTGTGATTCGCTCGCGTGATGGTTACCGCTTCCCTCGCTAAACCAGCATAAAAATATCTGGAAAACCATCCCCGTTCCCCACGTTCCGCTAAAAAGGAAACAACGAAAAATAAGGAAAAATAACGACCCACGCCCCCACCCCCCCTCGCTCCCGATCACATCTCTCTCCTCTCTCCCGAAAATATTCGCCGCCGCCTATGCTCACCACCCTGTCCCCACGCGCCACCTAGCCGGGCCAGATCCCGACCGCCGTCGCTCCCGTCCTCGTGGTTGCCTCCGAGTGGAAGCACCCTGAGGTCGGCGGCATTGTCGGCTTTGTCCTTAGAAGGAACGCGGTTTCGCGGGAGAACCCGGCAACGGCATCGTCGGCAAGGGTAGCGAGGCCGTGCCGCAGTCGATCAGGGTGGAGAGGGCGAGGGCCGTCGGCGCAGATGACGTGGCGACGATAGCCTCATTGCGGGTGACTGCGACATCCATTGATCCGGCGGCGAGAGCGTGGATGACGAGAAGCTCGGAGGAGGAGGAGGACCTTGTTCAGCAGCACTGCTCGGGAGTCGGGCCTCCAGCAGCCATAGATCGAAGATGTCTGAGAGAGGTCCTCTCCGCCTGGTCCGACGCTCATGTATCATCACCGGCCCACCTGGTGTTGTTGTCGCACCGGTCTCCTCATATCTCATGCCCCTGCAACAACAATGGCGGCCACAACTGATGGCTTGTTGGATGGGGAGGAGGACGACGAGGGCGGATAGATGTTTAAAATTGTACTGGACCAAGTCATCAATTGAATTATTACGTGATGTACTCAAGTACATCCTCTGTTTGCATCACATCGCAAACCTTGCCGGAAACAAGACCATCGTGTTACCTGTGCCTACTTTCAATGTTATCAATGGAGGTTCTCACGCTGGAAACAAGCTTGGCATGCAGGTAATATTGCTTGTAGAGCATGAATGGGGGATTTCTCACAATATGTTATAGAGAATATGTGATGATTCTCAAATAATTTTGGTACAGGAGTTCATGATCCTCCCAACTGGCGCTGTCTTGTTGGCCATGAAGATTGGGAGGTTTGATATGTATCTCTGCTTCAGAATATGCAGTTGGAATGGTGATCTATTTTATATGCAGAGCACAATACTCCCTCCGCATCAAAATATTAGTGTCAAAAAATGTCTTATATTTTGATACAGAGGGAGTAGGAAAAAAAAGTAAGGTCAAGACGCCACAAACGTTGGGGATGAAAATGGCTTTGCACCTAACATTCAAGTAAGACCCACATGTTTCTCCGGTGCTATATATTATGGGAAAGCACAAGTTCTTCATATGTATCAAATAGTTCTAAGTGCACAGCAGAATCTATGTTTTCTTTCACGAAATAAAGTACTATAATCTTCACAACATGCAGCATTTTACGGATTATGATTTTCCGAGTACAGCTACATTCAGTTTCCACTATTTGTAACAATGAGCCTGGACTGTTTTGTGTTGACTGTTGTTAAATACATGAAACTGAATGCTCATATATGTTTTGTATTTAATGTATACTCATGTACGAAAATAAAGAGGGTCTTCAACTGTCGAAGAAAGTTATAACTAAGAGCATCTTTAATAGATGATATAGATGTATAAATACAGTTTTTTTACATCACCAAGGCCTAAAAACGTCACTCCAACAGATGATATAGATGTAAAAAAATTTACTCCAAATTTACATCTGATGTAAAATGCATCACCAAGTGTTGCAAATATGCATCACCAGCGCCCGCCCGAGTAAACGCAGCAGCCGCGCGCGAACCCCAACTGCCACCATGAAAGTTCCTAACTGCCCAATCCCCATTCCGTCGTCGGCGTCGCCGACCGATTTCGGCCAGCTTCGGCACCGCCCCGCCGCCTCGGCCAGCTCCGGCGCCTCCCCTACCCATTCCAGTCCGCCGCCGGCCATCCCCGCCGTCCGAATCCAGCCATCCGCCGCGCTGCGAGCAGAGGAGCGGCCGCGAGCAGAGGAGGCATGCAGCTGCTCGAAGGCGCGCCGGGAGGGCCACCGCTGCTCGAGGCTGGCCGCCATGGCCCGAGCTCGGCCACGCCCGCGCGACGCGAGCCCCGTGTTCCATGCGCCTCCTGGTCGGGCCCTGTGCTGCTACTGGCCACGAGCGGCCGTGTAGCTACAAACAGATGAACCCAACCCGTGCCCTTCCCACCTTCCTCTGCCCACGCCTTCCCCCACTTCCCCACGACCAACCAACTCCCCCCACTCCCAATCCCCTCGGCGCCTGTCTCCCAGCCTCTTCCCCCGGCACCGTCGCCCTCCAGCCTTCTCCCCCCGGCGCCGCCACCGTCCAGCCTTCTCCCCCCAGCGCGGTCACCTCCAGACTTCTCCCCCTGGCACTGCCCCCTCACACCCAACCAGCGCCTCCTATCTAGCCACTGGCCGCACCAACGCCGCTGTGCTCCATGGCCGGCTCCGCGACCTCCCGAAGCGGCGCACCTTCCCTCAGTCACCCATGGTGTCGGGCGCGGAGACGGTGCCATTGTTCCTCCCCAGCCACCCTCCCCCCAGCCGCTGCTGAATGGGATCCGGTCCGCCCGGCGCCGGATTTGTGATAGGACACCCGTCGGAGTCCCCATTCCCTTCTCCCTGAAAGGGTCCCGACGAGCGACTCCCATCGGCCACCACCACTCCAATCTCGTCCAACCGGATCCTTCCGCCACCGCTACGCAAGGTGCTGAGCCACCGTACTGGCCGCCCAGCTTCTTGCTCGCCGCCAACCGGCCATGACCCACTCTAGCGTGCACCCCGTCCCAGATCCGCTTCCAGATCTGCCATCTCGAGTGCGAACTGTCCACTCGCTATCTTTTTTCTTCTCCAGTGACGAGTTGGTGCTCCTGCATGCGTGAACTGCAGCCCGCAACGAGCTCGTTCCTTCTCTTCGGGCGAGGTCAACTGCCTCAAGACGGTGTTTCCTCTCCTCATCGCCGTGCTCTCTCTCCACTCTCACGCCATCCACTACAGAGAGAAGAAGGAGGAGCTCCATCACCGGCGCCTGTGCCACTCGCAAGGTGAAGCTGCCTCCAAGTTTGCGGGGTGTGCGCGTGCAGTACGGCGGGCGCGTCGGTGCAGTCCGGCGGGGTAGCGCGAGGAGTGCTCACATGCCACAGCAGTGCCACCCCCGGCCTCGATTGTAATTTGCTTTTTGTTTCCAGGGATTGTTTCTGCTATTTTTCGGGGCTCCCATTTTTTGCCTGGACCCCTTTTCATATGTATGCAGTTCGTTTCGTCCGCATCTGTGGTTCACTTGCTTTTTTTAGAAGGTCCGTGGTTCATTTGTTGAAAATCACGGCAGTTCTATGCAGCGGTTCAATTCGAGGTGGTGCTGGCTGTGCCATGGAATTTTTTGTGTGTTTCAGATTTTGTTTTCGAGCAGTTTACCGGGACGCCGGTGCCTTGCAGTTCACTGGCTCCGTGGCAAGCAGTGTAGGTTGTTCACGAGTTGCTTTGTGCAGTCCACCCTGTTTGTTTTTGTTTTTGTGTTGTGACTGTGAGAGGTTCACTGCTGCACTGTTATCGTTTTACTGTATATGTCCGAGCGGTTCACTTGTTCATCGACCCCGTGATCATCCTTCTCTTGCAGTTCGCCATGTTGTTGCGTGCAACAATAAAAAAAAGGATTTTTTGTGTACATGGCATGCGAGGGAATGATTTTCATGTTGCTTATAGCTCACTTGCGGTGCCCCTGCAGTTCTAAAAAAATAAGTGTATGTGAATCGTTCGAAAAAAAGTGTAGGCTACTGGAAACAAATGGCTGGAAATTTGTACAGTTTACTATTTTTGCCTTGCAATGCAGAACATAATAGAGGAGAAAAATGTAGAAAACGTGTAGTTCACTTCGCCGTCGTTGGGAGTCCATCTTTGGTGAAAAAGTCAACTTTTGTGTTGGAAAAAAGGAAATCAATATAAAATTATGCAGTCCACTCACTTAGTCCTTGCGGTCCACTTGCCAGGTCTAACGCATAAAAAATAATAAGTATGAAAAAAATAAAAACTCATGCGGTTCACTATCGATAGTGTTGCGATTCACTTTCGATAGTGTTGCGGTTCATTTATTTCAAAAAATGTGAAGTGCAGAAAATTGATACGGAAACGACAAAAAAAAGTTATGCGGTTCACTTCTAGGTGGTGTTGCGGTTCACTTACGCCTTATGTGAAGCACAGTCCACTTCCTCGTCTAGGAAAAATTACGCCTGACAAAAAGAAATCATGCAGTTCGCTTGCCCGTCCGATGCAGTGCGGTTTTCAGTCTGGAGCAGTGCGGTTTTCTATCTGATGGAGTTCACTCGTCGATTTTGGTGTCGCGAAAAACAGTGTCCGCATTTCAATAAAATCAAACCTGCTCTTAAACCGTAAAGAATTTGAGAGAGTGTTCTACATGAAAAAGTTGCGCCTCATCAATATCTTTCCAACGGTGTATCATTTGCATCATTCTCACGAGCGGTTTGGAAAAAAATTACGCAAAAATGGCCACTGTCACTCGTCATCTGCCGCACTATATTCAAAATTAATTTAAAACCGTAAGGAATTTCAAAACATGTTCTACATATGAAAGTTGCGCATTTTCCATAGCTTTCCAAGGGCATATCACACGCCTCATTTTGAAAAACGGTTAAAAAACTACAGCAAAAACAGTACCCAAAAAATCGTAAAATAAAAAAAACAGAATTTTTGTGTTTGGGTAAATTTGAAACTGCTCTTAAACCGTAAGAAATTAGAGAGAGTGTTCTATATGAAAAACTTGTGCCTCAACGATATCTTTTCAATGGCATATCATTTGCGTCATTCCGACTAGCGGTTTAAAAAAAACACGAAAATACGCTCGCTGGCACTTGTTAGACGCCGCACCATTTTCGAAACTGCTCTTAAACCATGAGGAATATCGAGAAGTGTTCAACATGGGGAAGTTGCGCCTAATCCATAGCTTTCCAATGGCGTATAATACGCATCGTTCCGATAAACGGTTAAAAAACTGGATCAAAAACAGTACCGAAAAAATGGCGTGCAGTTTTTTGCGACGAGAAATTCACTCGTCTCAGTATTGCAGTACTCTTTCTTAAAAAATGCCGTGCACTTGCGTTGAGCATGCAGTTCGAAAGTATGTGCAGAATATGATTCTGCTAATATTAGCAGAATAGACCGGCTATATATATATATTCATTTTGGTTCAGTCAGATATTTTGCGTACCATCGTACATGTTACCCAAGTACTTAAAAGAGAACTGGCCCTATTTGGATGAGAACATATTGTACTCCGGCAACTTACTTTTAAGCTCTTTGCCCACATATTTCCTATTTGTAGGAGTTATGCTTGCCGAGGCATGGGAGATCATATCCTACTTATGCTCCAACTGGTTCAAGGTAACCCTCCTTTGTAGCTATGTAATCCATGTCTCTTGGCAGCAATCTCCTCAAATGCAGAGATTGCTTGGTCTTGTCCTCAAGTTCAAGATCAAGTTCATACAGAATTGGACACATCAAATGGGTCAAATCTTGCTACTAGCGCACCCACAGCCAAAAAGATGTCTCTTTAACCGGTCATTCTTTTACTTCTCTGGACTGAGACCGAGGGTGCAACGGGTCAGTGTAACATTAGAGGTGAAGGCCTCCATTACTAGCACACTGAAAAGTAGCAATGGTTTCTTGAGCAAATTAGGCATCGCTAACCTCCGGAACAGCGGGAAAGACAATCATGTCCTATCGGCACGCGAAGAACAAGAGACATCCAATGTTATCCTTGTTTGGCAGACCGCCACCGACATCTTCGTGGCCAGGCATGGAGCTTCAACATGTTGCTCAGCAGACAAGACGATCGCAATGCATCTGCACGGTATTGTGTCTACCTGATACTACCAACCCAAACTATCTTGAGGCCCTAGTTACTTTTTATTGAGACAATCTTGAGGCCCTAGTTACTGGCTGGATACACCATGGATGGGCTTTCAGTGGACAACCGACACATCCATACTCGACGTGGCCCAAGTTGACGCATGTGGATTTGTGTGGTGGATCTTATTCTCGGTTTTTCCTATCTGCCAAGTTGAGGCTGCTTCGCACCCCAATTCCTATTTGGTGCCTTAAGCGCCATTTATAGCCGTATTTGCTACACGTCTCACACCCATCCCCATCACTACATAGCGAATGGGCCGGCCCATGTCTGGTTAAGATTTTCAACCATGGTTTTGTGAACCTTCTAGAGCTTCCTATTCCAAAAATGAGGATTCACTTCTTCATTCCTTTCTAGAGTATATGGATTGGCAATGCGTATGGAAACGAGGTCCTTCTTATTCACCTCCTTGTAGTCACCCCTAGATGCTTATGTATTTTGGGACCTTCTCCGCATTGGCCTTCTTTACGGGATGCCTTTTCTTGTTGTGTGCTTCAAGAGATGATTAAATTTCTTCTTCGTGCGAGAAATGCTTGAATTTTTCCAGTCAATCTTACCAAAAACAAAATGGAATTGCCAAAAATAACAAAACCAAAAATTCTTCTATGTGAAAAAAAAGTCTACCCACCCCCTCCCTAGTTTATGAATTCAGTCCCCACATGAAAGGAAAGAAACGAAACAAAGCGAGGAGGGAAAATTCTTGCGTCCTGATTGGTCCATCCGGTCCTCCCATGGATTGTGCCTCCGAGCTAATCCCATCCACTTGCACCTTCCAGATCCAACGAGCGGAGACCGCTGGCGACACGGATCACACCAGCCGAGCTGATCCCAGCTGCTTGCACCTTCCAGATCCGATGGTGGAGACTGCTGGTCACACAAATCATGCCCGTCCCACGGATTGTGCCCCTCCAAGCCGATCATTGCCGCCCACCCTCCCATATCCGATAACGGCGACCCCAGGTCATGTGAATCGCGCCCCTTACCGCGGAGCACCCCCTCCCCTATAAAAAGTTGCTCCCTCGCCATCGACAGAAACTACCAAACTAGAAGCAGTGCCTCGCGTCCCATCCATCATCGCCGCCACTCACATTTTGAGAGATTCAAGTTTTCTGGAGAAGGAGGGGAGATGGCCGGGAGGAAGAGCGGCGAGCGAAAGAAGGCGGTGACCCAGTCCACGTCGGCCGTATCGGGTGCTACCTCAAGAAGGGCCGCTAAGCAGAGCGCGTCGGCTCCGGCACTCCCGTCTACCTCGCCGCCGTCCTCGAGTATCTCGCCATTGAGGTAACTAACAAACCACCGATCTCGTCCATTCTTCTTCTTCTCGTGCTCGACAAAGTGGGAACTGGTCTCGTCTCGATGTACTCTTTGAAACACATATGCTGGAGTTGGCGGGCAACGCGGCCAAGGACAACAAGAAGACCCGCATCATGCCGCGCCACTCGCAACGACGAGGAGCTCGCAAAGCTGCTTGACGGCATCACCATCGCCCACAGCGGCGTGTTGCCCAACATCCACTCAGTGTTGGTCTCCAAGAAGGCCAACATGCACTAGCATCATAGCAACCTAGAATCCAAGAATAGTATATCTTTGCCTTTTGTTTGCCTTGATAAGTTTTTGCTTAGCTTGGATTCTCATACCAAGCTAAGAAGTAATGCCTTTTCCCATATATTTTTTCTAAACATCAGCTGTGTTTTCCATTTTCCCCATAATGCGCATCTGCAGGCAGACCCGGTTGTCCGTTATCTATCCTCACAACTACGGATTAATTATTCGCATCTTGTGTTGTGTAATGACAGTGGTCTACTGGATCATAATGCAGAAATATCTCCATCCCATATACATCTAGTACAATTAATACTTATAGTGCGACGCATATCAAATTTTCGCTTACAGTGCAACTATACAGCACCATAGCCCGCTACAAAATGAATGTAATCTCGTATCTGCCAGATGCCAGAAACATATTCATTCCGGTTATTTCCCACATTATCAATTAATGCCCTATACCGACAGATGGTTCCCTTTTTTCTCAAACACGTATCCAAGACAGGGCAAAGCACAGACCCAGTGAAAACGGGGCAAAAAGCAAGGCAAAGCTATTCTAACCTAGTGCAGTGAGGTGGCTGATAAGATCATTGCAGTCTGCCCTGAGACTGATGATATAAAGTACAGGCATTTCAGTGAATAGATGAAATTAGTCAGGGATGCCTATTATGTACATTTTTTCTGGCTGAATGGCATCTGGTCATAGATTCTGACATTTGGAGAAGATATAACTATGGCGTATGAATTTTAATAGACACCTTTTAAGTCTAGCTCTTGTAACTACTAATGAATTCAGAGTTCTGATCAATTAGCATGTGTGCTGTAATGAAGTCATACAAGAATGGCAATAAGGAGGTGGCCGA
>CBMN010037399.1:306-12926 GCA_000582825.1 Hordeum pubiflorum
CACCTCATGGCTCTTCTGGCCCTCAAAAAAACGTAAATTTTAAATTACTGAAGAACTAAAACATTTCAGAATTTATTAATATTCCAAAAAATTATTCTGGAATAAAAATTGAAAATAGTATATGATTTTACTAATAAAGCAAGTTGACATTCTTTGTTTCGTCCCGTTGATATCATTTTATTAATAGATAATAGATACGCGAGGTGGTACTAATTCAGGCATACTGCATAAAATTATCGGGCCTACCGAAAAACAACTGACCGACTGGGCCGGCCCAGTAGCATCCCGCGGCTAGGACAATTCGCCTCATTGATAAAAAAGATTGACGCCTGTGAGAATCGAAGGAAAACCCTATTTGACGCGCAAATAGTCCGGAAAATGAACAGGGGCGCAATCAACTGGGCTGGGCAATCTCCCTCTACGGGTAGTTCCGGTTTTCGGCTTTTTTTTGTCCTTTTTCTTTTTTTTTAGATTTAATTTTTCATTTATTTATTTTTCTTATTTTTCAAAAAAGGCTCGTGTGTTTTAAAAATTGTTAGCAATTTTCCAAAAATGTTTTTGTTTTAAAGTTTATATGTGAGTTTAAAAAATGTCTATATTTCCAAAAACTGTTTACGTGTTCAAATTTGTTCGCAAGTTTCAAAAAATGTTCACATTTTTGAAAAATGTTTCAGTTCCCGAAAATTGTTCCCATTCAAAAATATTGTTTGCGAATTTTCAGAAAAATGTTTCTGTATTCAAATTTGTTTGGGAGTTTAAAAAAATGTTCATATTTCAAAAAACTGTCCAGGTATTAAAAATTGTTCGGGAGTTTCAAAAATTTTGTTTGCGAGTTTCAAAAAAGTTTCTTTTTCGTTTCTTTTTTATGTTTATTTTTCTTTTTTTAGAGGGTTCATCTTTTGAAAATTGTTCGGAAACTTAAAAAAAGTTTGTGCTTATAAAAAAGTTCGAGTTTTATAAAAAATGTTCGTGTTTTTTCAGGAACGTATAATAATTTGAAAATTGTTTCCATTAATTTGTTCACTAATTTCAAGAAATTTTCCCGTCTTTCGGAAATTGTTTGGTATGTTTTTGTTCTTGTATTAAAAACTTGATCACAAACTAAAAAATGTTCTTGTTTTTGAATTAGTGGCCAGGTATTCAAATTTTATTTGAGTTTCAATTTTGTTGGGATGTTCAGTTTTTTCTCCTTTTCAAAATTTGTGCTAAAAATTCAAAATATGTTGTGATTTAAAAAGTTGTTCCCGTTTTTTAGAAAAATGATCATAATTAGAAAAATGTTCTTGGTTACAAAAATGTTCAGAATATTACAAGCTGTCCCTTTTTTCAAATGATGTTCATATTTTCAAAAAATGTTCCTGCTTCTCAAAAATTGTTCAAAAATTCAAAAAATGTTCCCAATCAAAAACTGTTCAGAATATTTAAAACTGTCTCATGAATTCAAATATTGTTTGTGTTTTTAAAAAATGATCGACAATTTTCGAAAATGTTCAACAATACATAAAGTGTTCCCATTATCAAATTTTGTTCTCAAAATTCAATAAGTGTTTGAGTTTTTAAAAAATGTCGGGAATTTCAAAAAATGTTTGCACTTTTCAAAAGTTGTTCCCATTATTAAATTTTTGTTCTCAAAATTCAACAAATGTTCAGGAACTTCAAATTCTTTCTGTCAAAAAATGTTCCTGTTTTTTCTAAATCTTAAAAATTGTCGAAGTTCTTCAATAAATTGTTGTCGGGAGGGAGTTAATTCAATAAGATATATAAATTATATGCAAGGTAGGCTGGGCTTTGCATGCTTTGGTGGCTGTGTAGAAATACTGTTAGACAGTTTGAATTGTCGGCTGATGAATGAACATGATTTGTGAGCTGTGCACATAAGAAAGGAGATGGTCTCTGAATAGAGAGAAAGAGATTGTGGCTGGATAGAGAGTAATTGGTCGGAATTTGTGGGCTCTAAAAGCATCTACAGCCGCATATTGCAAATCCGGCTCCTCAAACGTTTGCGGACGCGTCTTAAATCCATATTATTATATACAACATAAACTTAATACCAAGCGGAGGTCGTCCGGCTCTGACGTGGGAGGAGACGTCCACCACGACGTGGTTGCAGCGCCCCGCACTGCTACACCCTACGGGGCGCCGGAGAGCGTGACTCCGCCTCTACAACGTCCACCGCCGCGAGGGCCTCCGCCGCCTCCCGTGCCGGTTGCCTCGCTCGGCGTGCACGCCACGCCATGACATCATCCGAGGACGGCCATGCTTCATGCTCGGTGCGCCAATAGAGGGGTTGCGCTTCCGCCATGGCGTTCGGGCATCAGACGGACTGCACCGCCTCCGGTATGAGGCAGCGACGATGGATCCAAGCACCGGTTATGCGGATGCAATGGATTACCGGCGTTGCGAGTCCGACCGCTGCCGTCGTGCGGCCGCCTCTCGGGATCGGCGGAGCGCAACCCGGACGGCCATCTTCTCCTCGGGGCCACGTGGGATGAGCTTGTGGTCGACGAATCTGGAGGTGAAAGACTCAGATCCGCTGCCCGCCATGTCGGAGAAGGCCGGAGATCGCCGGAGGTGAACTTGGGTGGCGGATGAGAGTGGAAGGGAGTGAAGTAAAGTGGCTAGGGTTTGGTCCGGCGAGCGGATGGGGATGAATATATGTGGGGTAGATGCGGGCCAGACGGGCATGGCCGGGCGCGTCCGGGATCTTCCATATCCGCCCCATATTTAGGCTGAATATGAGGGGTGCCGGTCAGCCCGAAGGTTTAGGCCGGTTTGAGGGGTCCGTCTGGATCGTTTTTTCATGACCGGACAGCCTGCCCGAGCGTTTGAGGCGGGTTTGAAGGGTCCGGCCGTAGATGCTCTAATGAACTGGATATAAAAGTCGGACAGAGGGAGCAAGTGTCCAAAGCAAAGCGTCCAGGAAAGTTTGAAGGGACTATCCAAGAGGTGGCTAGCTATAGCTTGCAACGCACGGGTGTCTCGGGACTTGAACATGCACCGAAGATTGTGAAAAGAAATTAGGTGTCTCTGAATTCGTTATCAAACTAAATACCAAATCTCACCAGCTCTTTACGCTTTAAAAAAATTAGGACTCCCTAAATTAAACAAAAGAACCGGTTTATTTGTGTCGCTTGGCTCTAATTAAACAAAATTGTGGATTTTGATTAAGTGGGATTCTGGGTAACTAGATTTTGAGCGAAATGCACTAAAAAATGAGACTGAAAAAGCCGATAAAGGAGGGACATGCACTCACACAATTAACTGCGCATGTTATTAAATGGAATTGTGGGCTTTGCGTGTGCTGATTAGCAATGAGAGAGAGACATAAATTATATCTGGGGTTTGTTAGTGCGAGCGAGCCACTGCAATTATGAATCTCTTCGAGAGTCCAACATTCTTTGCGAATAGACAATTTCAATTGGAGCGAGCGATTCAATTAAAAAGGATACGTAGTCGATAATATTTATTTGTTGGGGTCCACTACGTGGATGATTCATGCGCGTGCACACGGGAGGCCCAACAAACCAAAATGGAGGAAGATTTTGATCCCATTTTTAAGAAAAAAGAAACACATTTATAATTTTTTTGGAGGCAAGAAAATACATTTAATTGGTTGCTGACATTTGTGACTTAGGCCCAACAAACCAAAATGGAGGAAGATTTTGAGACATGAAAAAATAAGTAGATTTAAGGCTCGGTTATTTTAATGCGTGGAAACTACTTCGCATATGATATTTAATAGCACCATTTGTGAATGATAGGCAATCTAAATGTTCTTCTACACTTTGATTTATTCATGGATATTGTGATCAAAATTGGTGTACAAAAATCATTTCAAAAGTGTCATATGCGTAGCATGGTTCTTAATGTGTGGCTGATATTCATTTCAGCTAGAATTCGATATGCACGTTCCTGCGTCGCCGGATGGCACCATTTGAATGTTGTGTTGTCGTGTTGATGGACATACAAATTGTTTCCCTGTTGCAACGCACGGGCATATGTGCTAGTAAAACTAAAAGAAAGTCACTAGGGAAAACAAATAAAAAAACAAAGAAAAACCTATAGATGCACTACAATATCCCGGATATATGGTTTTGGAAGATCGAAAAGAACGGAAGTTTCTCCGTTCGATCAGGTTTCAAGATGATGATTGATACAAAATGGAGAAAGAGTGCATGTGGTTAGATGGGGTTGCAGGATCTTCTAGTGTTGAACGTGATGTGACCCCGTGGAAGCTGCTCTGGAAAACTAAAGTGCCAGTTAAAATCCAAATGCTCGTGTGGAATCTTCCAAAACACTCCATCCCTACACGTCCACGATGAGCTTTGCGGTCTCTTGGTGCAGAAGATTCATGACACCACTCATTGTTGGAATGTACTATGTCCGGATGTGTTTGGGCAATGGTGGATGGAGAGCTTGCGGAACAACTATGTGAGCCATCAGAGCCAAGTACAAAACAATGGATTTTTGCTACGATTGGTTCTTTATCGCATGCCGCCTTCATTCGTATGTCTGTGACGCTCTGGGTGTGATTTGGTGGGCTAGGCAAAAAGCTATACATGACGAAATCTTTCAGAGTCGTTCGGCCACCCACGGGTTCATCAACCATTTCATCGTTATCCCTAGCAGAAGTTGTCAGGCCAAAGGCGTCACCTCCAGGGTATGCTAAGATACATGTTAATGTTGCAGTTTCAAGAACCCTTGTTAGGGGCACTGCTGCAGCTATGTGTCGAGATAGTGGAATTAATTTCATGGACAGTCCATCCTTGGTGGTGTTGGGTGCTACACATGTGGCGACGCTGGAGGCAATTGCTTGCCGAGAGGGTTTAGCCTTTGCTCAAGACATGATGCTACAAAATGTTATTATTGCATGGTATTCTAAACAGTTTATCAATGATATTGAGAGAGCAACTGGTGTACAATACGTCGCTATCATTAGGGATATTAAACAGAGATCTTCAATTGTTAATTGTGTCATTAAATTTGAAGGTAGCGCAGCTAATAGAGACGCTGATAGGTTAGCCAAGTTTTTCTATTCTCTAGATCAGGGATGACACGTCTGGCTTGTCGAACCCCATGATCCGGTTTGTATTCCACATCACATGGTTTTGATCAATAAAGCTTGGTTAACCCCTAAAAAAATCAATACAGAACCTTCCTAAAACCAAAAGGAAAAAAAAAACTGAAGCCAGGATGACGCACCCTTGAGTTCTCTCGTGGACGCTAAGTGAGTCGGTCCACTTAAGTCATTTATATTCTATTTGTCATATAACGTGCTACTGCTATAGGAACAAAAGGCTGGGTCGGTTTAGAGTGTTTTTTATAACCCGCTAAAAAGGGTGATGGAGAAAATTTAAAATTATTTCCTAATTTTTAAATAATGTTATTGATTTTTTAATTATTCATAATTTTTAAGAAATGTCCAAGAATTTCAAAATGTGTGAATAAAAAAATTCATGAATTGAAACAATTACAAAATAGAAAATTATTCTAGAATTTAAAAAATGTTCACGGCCTTCAATTTTGTTGGGAATTTTAATATTCATGGATTTAAAAAATCTTTATAAATTTCAAAAAGAGGAAATCCACTTTTCAACCCTCAACTTACACACTGGTTGAGGAATCAACCCTCGACTTCAAGCCTGATCCATTGACTACCTAGTCAGCTCGTGTTGACAAGTCAATGCTGATGGGACACCTGAACCAACAAAAAATATAGACTGAATTCCATATTTTACCCTCTAGTTATGCATTTGTGGCACTAATTACCCTCATCGAGTGAAAATTCATCTAGAACTGAATCCTTATTTTCTAATGCATGTCCATTATATAAGGTGTAAGGTGATGTCCGAGATCCAAAAATATTTTGGACACGAAGAATGGAACATATGGACAAGAAAAGTCGGCACATGATTGTCAATGATGCCCTCCTTTCTTTACAATTTTTTTTACGAATCACTGACGCAACGTGTTGATCCTATCTAATGTAAACAAGCAAAATGCGAAACTTATGTAAACCTGTGTTAAAAATCTCCAATATCTGATATATCGATAGAAGTTCCACTAAACGGGCTAATATGTGTCACTCAAAAACATATTACATAATTGATGGTCCTACATGTCATAATAAGCACAGTCTTCCTCCGTTCTATCCCTTCCCCTTTCCCTCTCTGTAAGCTATAGCGGTGTGGTGGTGGTTGCCGAGGAGGACGCACCACTGCTCTCGGGGCTCGCCCGCGTCGTGTGGAGCATGTTGGAGCGAGTCAGGGTCTCAGGGATGCTGCCAAAATTGGGTGCTGCACGTGGGCGCATGAGCTTGTGGGAGGAAGGCCACAACTGACCGGAGGGCATGGCCGCATGGGCGGTGCCGGACTGCCGGAGCAGGAGCTGGTGGAGGTGGTTGCTCGGAGTCGAGTGGTGGCGAACAATGCGCGTGTCGACTACTCCCTCCGTTCCTAAATATAAGTTTTTTTAGAGGTTTTACTAGAGGACTACGTACTAAAGTATATAGACATATTTTAGAGTGTAGATTCATTCATTTTGTTTCGTATGTAGTCCTCTATTTATTTTTTTTGCGTGAAAAAAGAGCTTTATTTATGTGAGAATAGTTGTTCAATCGCTTGACAACAAGCTAATCAGAGTATTTGGAGGCTCCTGTAACCACAAGTCGGTCCGGAGTTCCACTCTCGACATATAAGCCAAACGATCTGCAGTCCTATTCTCTAAACGACCAATATGTATACATAAAAGCTCTTTCTCCTTCATCATCTCATTCACCAGATATGTATGTAGTCCCCTATTAAAATCTAGACTTGTATTTAGAAACGAAGGGAGTACATTTCTTATTACTGCAACTTGTTTACTCGGCACTTGTGGCGTATGTGGGATTCTTCTGAATCAGGAATTAGTAACTGATGTTTTACTGAACCGACTTCTTCAGTGCTATGTTCATATAGACCATGGACAGCACACAGTTGCAAACTTGCAGGAAACAAATATCTGTAAACTTGCAGGAACCAAACTGCATTCACTGCAACACTGAGTATCAAGAAATGTGTGTCATATTAAGGAGCATAATAATTAAGATCAATTTTAATGTTACGGACTTTGGAAATGTGTGTTACAGTTAAAAAGCATAATAATTAAGCACCAGTACAGCAAAGCCCTCCAGCCCAATATCATAAATGAAAAGGGAATTAAAAAAAAATCATCGGTTCCATCCAACTGAAGAGACCATGCCAAGGGCGGTTCAGTACATCAAAGACCTCCAGCCCCAAGTTGAGAAACCGTGCCACACACTTTCAGTATAGCAGATCTGTCCCAAGTTCAAGTTCAGACATGAACAAAACGAAAGTTCCGATGCAATAATACCAGGGAACCTCTCCAAAAGGAAAACAGGACACTTCATTCATTCACTAGCTCCCTACAAATCAATGGCTAGCACATGTTCAACATTGGCAGCCTTCCTCACATAGGCTACTACGAATTTGTCCAGGATTATAATATTAAGTCTGTAATTATGGCAAGCAATATAAGACTGGGGCATCCATATCAGTTGAAAGTACTCCTGAGTTAATTTCTTCTTCTGTAGGCAACTTGCGGTTTATTTTTATTATTTTATTTTGGAAAAGGAGGATCCACCCCGGCCTCTGCATCATGATGATGCATGCAGCCATTGTGTTGTTAGAAAAGAATTATAGTTGAGAGAATCGAAGACACATGAATAAATGCATGCCCAACTTGGAGGGGATTAAGAAATTTATGTTACAGAGGGCATACCAATTAGGCTAGTCCCAGTGCTCCAGCCTGGATCGGTGCTTAGCCTGCCACATTGGCAAAATTCAGACGTGGCAGGTTAATTAACTATACTTCCTTTGTCCCGAATTACTTGTCATAGAAATGGATGCATCCAGACATGTTTTAGTCTAGATGCATTTGTTTTTATCCATTTCTCTGACAAGTATTTCGGGACGGAGGGAGTATGATTTATTTGAGTACATGCCACAAAGAGGCCACAAAGTACCCATACTACTTGAGATCCCATGACTAATTAAATGAAGGAAGCTTAGCTACAAGAAGCCAAGCACTCATGCATTGGAAAGTATAGTTGCTAAGCCATTTAATATACTTAGCACCTCATCTAAGCACCAGTGCATTGGCACCAGCCTTAAGCATCAATTCGGGTGTTATAGGCTTTGAAACACGGTCCTCTCAAAGGAAAACCTGTGTTGATTGATTGCAGTCCGTCCATGAGTGCAGTAACCTTATTAGTCCAGCACACAAGATCTAAGTTTTGATTACATCCAAGCCAGCTGCCAGCGTGGGAGCAAACAAATACGTACACACGAGATGAACCTCGTTTCAGTTTGATCACAGGCAACGTTCCAGTTAACCAAAATATACCCAATTCCTCCCAACTAAACTAGACGGCCACTGTGCCTGCTTAACAGTAGGCAAAAACAGATCAGGCACTTAGCTTAAGCCAGAGTGCAGTGCAGTGCGTTTCACATAAGTACGTACGAGAGTAACGTCGACCTCCATTACACAATAATTAAGTTCAGAAAAGAAAACGATAGTAGTACCACTGAAGAGCACTGCATTGCACTATTAAGTTTTTTGGCAGATCGTGTAGCTAGTAAGTAGTTTCTGCACTTTCCTTCCTTCTTGTTCAGCTCCATTACAGTCTCGCGGAGAACAGAGTTTGCCCCTTATCCTTAACGCTTCTCCTCCCGCAGATGACAGATAGCTCCTTAAAAGAACTTGTTGCCGCCTTTCACCGTTTACCAATATTTCCAACTATAAGAGGAAGATTGTGAGAATGTAAGCAATAGCACGGGTCTCCGAGGCATGTTAGTGGGAGAAGAAACACGCATGAGCAATTTAGCGCAAAACTATACAGCCAGTGGACATCTACCAGTTTTGAAATGTGTGCAAGGTTCAGGCATTTTGCTGCATAAGCATATATATAGTGGTATACAACTGAACAAAGATGTGATTTGTGCATGAATCCATCTAGGTAGAAAATTCAATTGTTAGAACATGAATCATGGCTGCTAAAAGAATCAAAGACACAACTACTAAATATCGAATCAGTATGTGATGTTCAAATATACCCTGTGCCATAGATATCCAGGTCTTCGCCATGAAGTCGCCCGTGCTGCTCTTGAAGCCCAGGCACCCAGCGGGAAGAGACCTGTTGCAAACTTCCCAGCCCCTCTGCATGGCTTAAGTTCGGACAACCAATTACCTGCAGTTCTGACACTTGAGGGAGGTTGCAGATCCTCTCCAGGACTTCACAATCCTTTATAGCAAGGACCTCAGAGAGCAGTGGGAGGCCCTCCACGGCCTTCAAGTTGTTTAGCCTTCTTAAAAGGATCCTCTTCAAGACGGCAGTGTCCGCTCCAAGTTGTGGCGGCAGAGCCCTCAGCTTCGGGCAATCTACAAGTTGCAACCTCACCAAACGAGGCAGCAGTTGCAACCTTGCCGATTGGGTTTCCTCTTTTTGAATCTCAGCGGCTCCATCCTCTCCTTGTTCATCATCATCATCTTCTTCCTCAAAAAAGGACAACGCCTCCCAGTTGGGCATATCTGTGAAGATCAGGCATTCAAGTTTAGGGAAAGCAACCAACTCATTACATACAGGATCACCCTTCTTACAACCAACAAATTCTGATCCAACCTTGGTAGCTGCATGTGCTCCATCAATTCTCAGAAATTTCAAGTTGGGTAGCTGCCCAATCAGTGGAAGATGCACACATGATCGTACATCTATGAGTTTCAAGTATATTAAGGAAGACAAAAATGTGATACCAAACCAGGTGGGATACCGCCGACCAAAGAATCGAAAAATACATAGGTTTTCCAGGTTGTGTGGAGGTATTAGCTGCTCAAAGACCTTCTCAGCATTGCTGATGTCTTCTTCTGAATATGATCCCTCTCCACGTTCAGTCCACTCTAGTACTAGTTCTTTTAGATGGTTTTTGTCCGTCAGCACTGCATTTGTACTGCAATAAGCAGCTCTTTCCAATTTAACAACAGAAAGATACGTCATCTGTGACATAGAAGATAACTCTTACAACATCCATCCATCTTGTACAACGGCAGTATCACTTCCATCACCAACAGGGTAATGTATCAAACAAGTAAGGAGCTTCAATTTCCCTATGCCTTTTGGAACCTGATTTATTTCTGTGCCAAAAAGATCAAGGCATCTTAAGCTGCTCAACTGGGTCACTGCGGAAGGAAGATTGTGCAGATTATGACAGCATTTCAAGCTCAGTACTCGAAGGTTCTTTAGGGAGCCAATGGATTCCGGAAGACAAGATATGCCAGTATAATCTAGATTAAGTAGACGTAGATGTATCAATTTTCCTATGTAATCTGGGATGCTTTGTACAAGTGAGTAATTTAGTACCAAAACACGAAGAAGCAGAAATCTCTTGAACAATGTATCCCCACTTCTCCATGGTCCCTTAACAGTTAGGATAGTCCTCACCTTAACCTCCACCTTTTCTACTCTAGGTAACACCAACATATCCTTCTTAATAACAGCAGTAATACGTCGCAGTTTTTTCATATTTCCATCCCTCAATGTTTCAACATCTCCAATAATATTCTTCTCTTGATATCTTCAGTGAAAGTTGTCTTAAGAGGTCATGCATTTTGCAGCGAGACATGTCAAAATATAAGCTATCTGGTTGGAGGAGATTCCGGTGGATTAGCTCGTGGTAGTACTCTTCTGCTGTATCTTCTAGTAGTTGGCCTTGCTGCTCTTCGATGAAGCCTTCAGCAATCCATAACCGGGTAACTTCTACACGCGGAATGATAGAATCTTCAGTATACAAAGAACAATAAAGGAAACACTGTTTCAAACGATGCGGCAACTCATCATAGCTTAGATGCAGAGCTCCTTCTATTTCATCAGAGAGCATGCTCTCAGAACCAATATATTTGCCCAAATACTTTTCCACTCATTCTCCATTAGATCTCTGCTTGCCAAAGCACTAGCAGTAACCTTGATTGCAAGAGGGAGGCTGCCGCATTACGAACAATCTCAATCCCCGTGTTTCTTAAATTCTGCACTTCTTTCTCGTCCTCAATGTTCATGCTCTTCCAAAGTAGCTCCCATCCCACCCCTACTGACATGAGATCAACTCTATGGGTATGCCCTACACCGATTCTCCTTGTAATTTGATCATCTCGTGTGGTTACCAATATTACTCCACATGTTGTTTCGTGTAATGCAGGTCTTAAACGATCCATCCATATATTGGAATGCCACACATCATCTAGAACTAGAAAGAAACTCTTTCCTTCAATTGTTTCTGCAAGCTTCCTCTGTAGCTCTGCTATGGTTTCACCTTGCTCCTGATGCACCCCAACATTTCGAAGAACTTCTTTAAGAAGAAGTACTTCATTGTAGTCTTGTGAAACACAAATCCACGCTTGCATCTTGAAACTTCCTTTAATTTTCTGATCATTGTGTACTTTTTGAGCTAGTGTTGTCTTACCAACTCCTCCAGTTCCAACGATACCGAGCTTGTAAGACTTGTATTCCTTGTGTGCAAGAACTAAGTCCACTAACTTCCTGGTAGAATGTACAATCTCCTTCCCCACAAGGTTGGGCTCAACAAGGTTGGAATTTCTTATCAGTTTCGATGTTTGACCATTTCCAATAGGCTGTGTACTACTATTGAAAGTTAAAAATACTTTGTCATTTGCAATGCACTCAATCTTTTTATTGAGGCTTCTAATCCGAACAGCAACATCATGGCATGGCACTATGTTGCAAAAACAAGAGGAAATTGAAAGGCCTTGGCATGCAACTGATATGCCTGATGATGATGAAGGGTGGTCAGCAAGTAACTTGCTTCCTTTACATCTGGCCACATCCAAGATTTCATCAACATCATATATAACATCTCTCAGTTGACCAAGCCAATTGTTTGCTGCTTGCTCTTTTATCCTCCTTTTCCCGGCATCGTATATACAACACTGAATTAGTTCCACTCGCCGCAGCAGTTTTGTGAGCTCCTTTTCCACCCCTAGGATTAGTATGGCCTCATCCATAATGACATCTTGCAACTTACTGACACTTGATTTAAGCAATGTTTCAAGTATGGCCGCCATGGATCAGATAAACTCAGCGCCAGAGGTCCAACAAAAACACTAGGATATTTCCTAAGCACGGCATAAACCGAAAGCTGAAAATGAACGCACAAGGTATGATAACATGCTTGAAAAGTGGGACAAGGCTCACGAAATTTATCACTAGTGGGCGGCCATTTACATTTTTAAGAATTTAGCATAATATAGCTATGCATATATAGATTGAGAGGTACGCCAAGTATTGAGGTCTAAATTCTTGATCATTTGGCATTTTGTTCTTTAATTTTTTTTTCCAGTTCCAATTTGCATAGTAGCCTCTATTAGGAAAGCAATTTGTATTATCAGGAGGCCAACGGCCAATATATATATACATGTACATGTGTGAAATATGCAGAAAACCCCTTATACAACAGGGTAAATACTAACGGTTACATGGCTATAGAAATAGGACTCTAACACCCCCCTCAAACTCATGGTGGGTTAACAACACTGAGTTTGGAGAGATAGAAACC